>JAQGAP010000563.1:0-31709 GCA_034697805.1 Orchesella bifasciata
CTCACGCATTTCCATTCCTGGAGCTAAGAAACAGCAGCAACCACAATCGCAGGAGAGCAAATTCAGAATGCAATCGAACCCTGTAAATGTAGTAAACAAACTCTACCACCGGGTAGGTGAAGTTCATATACCTTGCAAAATGATATAGATGCAACATAGCACTCAGGAACCGGCCTTCTTTGTGTGTAAGCAATTCAATAGCCAGCCATCACATCACGTCGTAATAGAGAATGGTAACCCGTAAAAGTGCACTACAAAAGTGTTACTGACAACTTAAGCCTGAGGCTAGCAAGCAAGTATGTAATGGAAAGTGAGGTAGGGATGAAAATGGAAAAAATGGGAGAGAAATGGAAAGAGAAGCGAGGGAGTCGAGTGAGTAATCCTCGTCATTTTCCAATGAATTTATGTTTACTTTCATGCTACCCACCCCCTGACTCAACTGACCAAACAAGCACATAAATATATTTACACATTTACGGAGCTCCCCATTTCCGAACCATACAACACCTACGACCCAACCGACCATACAAACAGACAAACATACATGCATACGCATGATGGTAGTGACTGACTATATAGGTTGTTATGATCATAATATTGTTCACTCTATGCATTTCTCACACACTCACAAAACTCACAGGTAAAACGCAAGCAGCAACGAATACAACTCCTGCATGTCACTTCCCCTCTGAGGAAAGTATTCCACAAAAGGAAGCCAAAACCACGGTGATGTGGTGTGGCTACCTCCAGCAAAGCCTTTGCTTTCCCCCATAGAGAAAACTGTAAATGGGTTCTGTAAACTCACAAGGCAAGGTTCACTTTATCTTTTATTTCGGCCCGTATAAGTATACCGCGTTTACTACTCACTACTCACTATCACTACTCGCTGGCAATTCTGTAGTATGCAATGCTTACTACTTTCGAAAACGAACCATAGCTCGGTTTGTTGGAACAAATGGAAATGTTATGTCGTATAAGTAGTCTTAAATTTCAGCAATTCCAGGAATTAATGAGCGTGTGAGTAATCTTACTTACTTTGGCCATGTTACTACGATGTACAGAACAAGGTACATCGCAAAGGATAAAATTCGCGGAGTATGACAAACAAACAAAATATGTGCACACAGGGTGTTGGTGCAAAACATTAAAGCAAGAATAAAATTGTCAACCATAGCCCACACCTTGCTAAAAACTAACAGCTTAAGCAGGTCTGGGTACATTGCACACATGAATTTACTACAAAAATTCAGACAAGCATTTTAAACTAAAGTTCTTTCGTTTTTCTCCTTGGATGGCAGCGTCATATTCGTTGTCTCTGTTACAACATGACTATCACAAGTCGCCTCTTCTTGGAAGTAAAACTCATTTAATTTTACATACAGTTGTTGCAGTTATAGAGTATTATAGTACCCAAAGGTTGAGTGTAAGGATGATACATGCTTACTACCTAAAGAAGCTTGAAACATCTACATATATTATCTATATTCGGTATGAAAAAGGTCATAAACATATATAGAGATAGCGTACTACCACTACCACACCGCTTCTCTGTTTTCCCTTCTTTCCAGAATAGCATGTGTCCATTTGAGTGTTCCAAACTTCTTGTAAGACATTTATGATGGTTTCATGTGAAAAGCTAAAAAGATACATTCTCGCATTTACTGCCAATATAAGTTCACTTCCGTATTCAATGCCACATTACCTTTCCACTTTACCCAAACACCAGAGCAGCTGAAACCCTTCAGCTCTACACTTAAATGCAAAAGTCAGTAGGAAGTCCCATTATACATGCATATATAAAACATTTCATAAAAAGCGTACTTTACATCGCATCGCATGCAATGCTCACGCTCACTCACTCAATATTCTTTCACGGAAAAAGTACCAAATTTTATTTCAGAAAAATTCATATGCTGCTCTCAGATGGGAAAACTTTTTATAGCTTAACCGTTCGTTTGTCATTCATGAGCAAACATGTAAATTACTTCATTTCATTCTTTTACATTACATTAGGAAAGTTGTCGCTCAAAAAAGTGCGTGTTTTGCTTCTATTTGTGAATTAACTGGAAACAGTTTACAGTAACTAGAAAAAGTAAACATAATTCATGAACTTCCATCATACGCTCAAGTTTTTTGGTTGTTTATATGCGTGTGCAGGCAGAGGGACGACGAGGGTCACACAATTAGCTACCTCTGCCACCAACAGTAGATGCAAAACAGGTACACATGTGCGTTTGCTTTTGCATAGAAAAATATCGTATACATTTATGCCCCTTCATCAGAATAAATCGTGTAGAATGTGGCTGTAGCAATCATAATAAAATCAAATTCAGCTGCACCAGCTAGCTTGATTTACATGCACAAAACTCGGTATTGCGGGTTGTCACAATTCAGGAAATGGTGAAGAGATTGATGGCCTAAAGGGTTGATGTTGTGATGATGAGTTTGAAGAAAAGTGTCAAACGATAACATTTAAAGTGACATGAAGTAAACGTTAGCAAGGCCTTCCCTTCTTGGTCGCTAGTTCCCGCTATCGAACTGAATCATCATCGAGCATTTATTTTGTAAATGGAAAACCTGAGTTTGATGCTAATCCATCCGGAATCTTTTTTTTTACCAAATAAGGATCTAATAACGACTGTACACGAGACAGAGACATTTCATAAAGTTTAAGTAGACAATGCTGTTGGAAAATTATCGCAGCAGACATAAAATGATTCACACTATCGTATCCTCGTCTCGCATCAGTGTTGACACATCATTCGCTTTTGCTTCAATACTTAAGTGAATCTAAAAGTTTACATCCAGTAATAATAACGAATTGGATGCACGATGCACCACTATCTCTTGGTGGAAATGTGAGGAGGGGAAAGGTTGGCAATCAGAATGAGAGAAGCAGCTAAGACTGTAATGCACTGTTTTCAGTTTCATTGCAATAACTGAAAACCGAACCAATGTGAACCCGATACCTACTCCAATACCTCCAAAGTGAAGTACACACACTTGAAACAGATACTCCCTCCCTCACTCCACATAAATTGCATCTTCAGGTTTCACTTCAGCTCTTCTATAGCTGTATATAATTTTAAGCCAACTGCCAAGCTTCATTTTCGTTACCACAGTTGGATCTTGTACGTTTGTAGGTAGATATGATATAAATTGCGTAATCCATCAGGTTATAGAGATCCATCTTGGTTTCTCATCCCAATCCCATCCTTTATTGTAAAGCAAAGCAATATTACTCTTTTACATTAATTTATTTGTACGGTGAGAGAATTCTAAATGAACGAATTAGGAAAAGCTGGAGGCAGGATTTATAAGCTTATGGGTATAAAGCCCAATCTGCTGGTTTTGGAATTTGGTTATATAGATTTCTACCTAATAAATTATAAATCTCTCCCACACGCATGTAACACGCACAACTCATATGTATATGTGAGATTGAAGCAGATAGAGCATATACCACCCACCCTTCCTTTCAGAGCTTACATATGCTATTAACATACATGGAAGAAATGGGTTCTAACAAGAAACCAAAATGCCACATTTCACGCACACATAAACACAGTTGCGTAATCTCTATTACCAAGTTTCCATCATCAGCTCAGTTAGTTCAGTATCAGTATTGAACCCTCTCGTTGTCGAACGAAAAGGATTAGAAATCGACTCGACATCACACGAACTGCTGTATGTATGAGTATCTTGTCATGTGGAGATAATGCACATTGCTCTTCCCTCCGTTCTCTGTCAATGCTTAACCAGTGGTTACTTCTACTTTACTTTGTTCCCTTTTTTTAGGATCCGGCTTACCATTACTGTAAATATCAGATTTTTCATCCGAACACAAATCCCTTCCCGTGACGAAGTGAAATTGAGTGTACATCACAAAAATAATACCAAATTCTCAAAAACTACTGCAATCTATTTGGATCAATCCACAATGCATTACAAAAAAAATCACGCAATACTTTCTCCAGGACATCCTCTGAGGTTTTGACGATAACAAGTTATGAAGTTTTACTTCACTCCACTTTTGTTTCCTTCCCACACCTCCACCCGCTGCATCCTGTCGAATTTATGGCTGTACGAAACTAAATTTCACATCTTTACACAAAGGAATACCGCATTGCACTCTGACAAACTGCGTATTTTCAGCATGACATACGGTGCAGCCTTCCTTACGCGCTAATTTACGCAAACGATGCAAACTAATGACGTTAAATAAAACAAGGCTGCCACACTAAGCTTTCCGTCTGGATACAGTTGTGAGCTGTGAGTTAGTTCCCAACAGATTTCCAATGTTGTTTGTTTTAGTAGCATCATAGCAGAAGCATTTAGTTAGTTTCTAACAAGGTAACGGTAATAGTTATGTGATATCTAATGCAAGAAAGTCGTTTCAACCAAACTTAAACGAGGCAAAATAAACACATCACACTTGCAGAGAACTCAAGTTCATTGGCACCGACCGGCACACCAAAACCAAACCAACCCAACATGGATGTCGGAGCTTTGGGAATCTGGGATCTGTATTTCATTGCCATATGTGTGTAATGTAATGAATGAGATGCGATGCATGTATCGCATAAGGCATTAATTTAGAATTGATGGCGCAAGAGGAAAGCATCAAGTTCATATGCATGCAGTAATGCCTGAGAGAATCCCATGTGTTTATGATGGAAGATCACAAGGAAGCGTTTTGGTGTACGCACAATACTGTGCGTAATGAAAAACTCAAATTCATTAAGCCACACAATGGATTTCTCTGTTTGTTTGAGGATAAATCATGATGTGTGTTCGTTCATCGATTGGCAGAAAATGACTGGAAAATAATCAAGAGACTCTCTGTCGTCTCTGTACTCCTTTCATACGTTATCTCTACTTCACACAAGTTGACAACAGGATAAGATAGAAGAATGCATGTCCATGTCATTCATACAGCTTAACAACGTAAACATAAAATGCAAGTTTCAACTTTCATCTGTTTCTCTTTCCAATTATTTCACTCCCATGCCAGGCTTAAGTTGTAGCGTTGCGTTGTGTTGTAACTAAAATACTGGAGAGCTGCTCCTACTGTAACTGTCAACAATGTACTCTATCACCACAATTTCGTTTTACAAGAGCTCTAAAGTAATACTGACTGATACATTTCTCCCAAGTTTTAAGCTGACAGGTTAGCAGGCAAGAGATGCTTAAAGTAAACATTCATTGCGATTCTTAAAACAAGGAGCCCGTATTCCCCGACTACGTGAGTTTAGTTATTGAACTTTCACCCAGGATTAACTTGTCGTTCTATGATTCCACACATCTGTAAGACTACACAGGGCGCATCGCATGCGAGAGTAAAACTGGAAACTTCTAGAGTTCGCATGTAGTTACACTTACATGCGCCATCCCATGTAGCGAAGCATAATGCACAGTGTCAACTTTCGCATGTAATCACAGCAAAAAATCCAATTTCGAATCTAAATCCCCCATATGGAAACTAATGCATGTTTTAGTGCTGCACTGTCACCACCATCCGAAAATCCCATATGTAAAGTATTCACAAGACTGCTTTTGTTTATCTAGTACTCATGTGTATGTAACAAGGAAAAATGTATTCTGCAAAAACCTAAATCAAATAGCTGAGCTATTTCGTATCCAGCAACTGCACAATTTTAAGCAATGCTCACATTCATGACTTTTTAGGAAGCGGATAGAATCAAAGCAAAAGGAACACACACTTCTTATAATAATATAACCACGCAACTCTTTGGTATTCATAAAAGCATCCTGATGGAGATGATCCCTAAGAAAGTGAGAATGTGATATGCATAACCCATTATATACTCACTTCAAATGAACAGGATGGAGTGCACCCAGTAGTGCGCATCGCATCGGTAGTACCTGGAGTTACCACACCACAATAATAACACATTGGTTTCATGTTTCTCCACACAGGAATTCGGTGGATTCATTGCATACCATAAAAACTAAATACCAAACCAGCACTCCGATTCAGATTTTACTATAGAAGAGGAGAAGTTGAAGAGATAAATTCGATTACTATCGTGCCATTACTTATGCTACTCTACTGTAAAAGACGTGAAACACGAAGAAGTCTCTTGACAAATAAAATCTATGCTTGGTTTGGGTTTGGCAGTGGTAGCGTATCGTATTTCAGGATACGGATACGTCTTTAAATCCTTCGTGTACTTCACAAATTCACCTAGCTAGAGATACTGATCTGATAACAGATTATTTTCAACCGGAATCATGTTTTCACCCTTTTACTGCAGAGAAGTTGAAAATCATGATAGTCATCGATCCAGAAAGGTATTTTAAGAAGCCACTTTAATAAATTTAACACGAAACCAGGAATGCATATTACCTGCTAAGCAAAAAGAGGATGCCAAGTCAATGTTCCAAAATGGATTACTCTCCGCTTTCTCCACTTCACTTTTCTTCGACGTTGCTTCAGTTTGCGTGATTGGCGGCTGACATGAGAAACGCATTGCAGCATTAGCTACCAAAATTTACTGTGAGTCGTATTGAAACTACTTTTGCTTCATAAAATTTTTACTTGAGCGATATAACATAATATAATATTTCAAAATCTAAACACATCAAAACATCCATCTTCCAGTCTTTCATACTTATCTCGGCAATCTAGCTTTAAGTTGGTTTGCTATATGACCCCGCTCTGCTTGTATCATTCTTTCATTCTCCGACATTCAAATTTCCTCAAACTTGGTTTTCATGTTAGTGTTCTATTATTCATTCCTGCGGGCTACCAAGAGGATGCCTGTTCCTCAAAGGGAAACTCTTCTAGGATTCTCCACGACCCAATGGATTGCATTCCATTATTTTCACTCCAGAATATGAAGGAGTGAGAAGGGTGCTCGTGCTTGTACTTTTACGCTGATGAAATCTTGGAGAACGTGGTTATAATTTTTCCACTACTTTGCCTTACCTCGAAGAAACAGGAAGTCATGGGTGAAATTCCCAGCTGGGCATAATAATTTTCACATTACTCATGCTTTCCACCAACTTTTCTACATGTATAGAGGTACAATTCTAATGAACACAGCAAAAAATGGAGGAAACATGCTGAGACTAGAAAAACGTTTAGGGAAAGTGAGTTTGTTGCTTGTTGGAATTGTAGCAACTCTGCATTGGCTAAAAATCTGAGACTAATCATGATGAACAGGGAACGCCATATGAGGAACCCACGAGTCCAAGTTTGCATAACTGTTGATTGAATTGAATATGACGCTCCGCTATGTAGCTGCTGACATTACATGAAAGACATGTGTGAAACTTATTTGCATTATTCTTTGATCTATGCAATTTCAAAATTTACATTTGTCTGCCTGCTGCAGCAGTCATTCATACATATTCATCACCAGCCGACAATGTAGCAGAGTCTGTCGCTCTAAAAAAAGTCACACTCACACTCGCTGATAGAAGCGAAACTTTGCTACTTTTATCAACGGTGTTGGTTATAAGCACTAAACTACTTCATCTCACACTTGTGATCGGAAGCACTTCGGAACAATTGTTCTCCAGCTCGTTTTGCTTGTCTAGAAATGACATTCTCATCTATATCATCCAAGTAATTATCGAATGGTACATCGTACACCATCAGAAAACTTAATGAACCAACCAAGCCAACTACTTCAGAAACAATGACACGATAATGTCATTACAGATCAAAAGGTTTTCTCTGTTTTAGAAATTTCCAATTCTGCTAAAAACTTTCTCTGGTGGCTGACTACATACGTGCTATACTAGCGTAACCGTGAGAGAGGACCAATGCTGATGTCAAATTATAAGGACAAATCAGCTGCTCCATAAAGAATGGGTCTTTTTACAGCCAAGCCAGCTCCAACTCCAATACAACTTTCCTCCTCAACAACTTCCCCCTCTCTCTCCCAAAAGCTCTCATATACTTAGGCACTAATACAATTGCAAATTCAGTTCAACTCGTACCGTTCTCCACAATTCCAACCAGCTCTATCAGCTAAAAGACCGGAACCGTAAAATACGTGTAGTAATAAGACAAGGCATCATAGGCCTGCATTTTACCAGCCTCTGCAACTCCAACGCGTTGCAGTGCTTTCCCTCCCTGTCTTTTGCCTGAACCCAATAATACCCAACTAGTAAATCTAGATCCAGCATTCATATCATGTAACGCAAGAATGGTGCATGGTTTTAGTAAAAAAGCAATGATTATATCAGCTCCATGTATTTTAAGGAGCTTACGATTATCTCGATCCACGGCACGGTATAACCAAACATAACCCTAACAATGGCTCAAAATTACATATATACAAACGATCCACATTTAGTACTCAATCAATTTACGGATGAGCTGCTTCATACTGCAGCCCCTCGTTTATCGCACGGCAGTGGCAGTGCTCCTACATTTAGATGGTCGGGGTGGCAGCGGCAAGAAAAAATGCTGAATGAAGGAATATAAGCACACCTTTTGCTTTGGATGATGATGATTCATCAAATGAAGTCATTAGACATATATAAAGTGGAATGGAGTAGGTCATAAATTCTCGAATACATAAAAATACTCTCTTTTACAAACTAAAGAAGGAGGAAAGGAAACCCCTTATTCTGTCATTTTAGGCAACTCATACATACAGAAGTTTATGCTGTTTTATATGTCATTACCCTACACATCTTCATCTTCAATTTCTCAGGGTAGAAATAGTTGAAACCGTAGATGAGAAGGAGGAAAAAACTTAACGAGCTTTGCCCAGCTTTTGAATTCGTTGGTAAACCACCAATGCTGACGAAAAGAGAAGTAAGCATAATCAAGACATGAGAATTACGATAAGATCAATATGAAAAGAGATGGAGATGGCACATGCTGAACAAATACGTCTAAAATTTCCTCCTTTCGTCCAAATATATACAGAATAAAATATGAACTTCATAAAATTGTTCATCCCATTTCACCCTCACTCGAATATTAACATTCATATCATCACATCCGTAATACATGTATCAGTGGCAGCGATGCAACGATGGGCACACTGATAATTCATCTCAGCCATTTTTATGAAACATAAATGACTTCATAGCTTTTTCTGTTCGAGTCTTTTTTTACAACACATAAAACGGAAGGACGTTAGGAATTACCCTCTTTCCTGTTAGCTTTTTTTTAGAGAAAAAGGCTGAAATAAGTCAAATAAAAAGTAACAAATGCATAATACTTCTCTTGCTACAAGACAAGTTCATATTTCTAAAAAAAATCCCCAGCCAGGAAGTGGCTAAAATAATGCCATTTAATACTCTTCTCACAGTACATGAACACACGAGTGTAATATGGCTTTCATTGTTGTGAAATATGTAGAAGAGTAATGCATACTTACTGGAAGCCAGCATTAATTTGATGAAATGGGAACTTGGCATGAAATGCCACAAAGACATAACCCAATAAAAGCAGTCCACCACTATACACGCTTTCTATATAACTCTCAGAATTTACATTCATTCATTCGTTGTTAAGAAGGACCGTGATCGTGCAAGCATATAGATACATCAAGCAAATGGCATCCCCAAAAGAAAGCCAGTTGAAGCAGCAATTCTGCTCAAAATTCTGTCTCAGTATCAACCAACCGTGGATGGCAATAATAATATTAACAACGACGACACAACGAGCCGTCTACACAGAGATGAAAGTCATCATCAACATCATCAGCGTGTAGACCCATAGACGGCAACAAGATTCTCACTCAGTTTAATCGTATCGTTGTTGCAACCCAACTGTAAAGGAGTAGATGAAACATGTGTGCATATACTAACATGTTGTCTATTTAGCTCAAAATGCGTGTCGGTGTCCTACTAAAATGTTTATCATCGCATCTGGGCTGTCTTCGGCAAACAAGCTGAATCCAAAAGTACGAGTTTAACTCGTCTTTACATGTATCATTCTGATATAGTCAACGACTAGATTAAGACCTTTAACAGATTGTGCTGATACTTTTTAAAGATATACACACCAATATCATGATATACCATATAACATATGTGTGTATATCTCACACCACACCAAAACACAAAACATTTACACAAAGATCACGACGATTTGCTTGAATGACTGTTGAGCTGATATGAAGATGATGATGAGATGAAGATAATATGCATAGTTGCTAACTTTTGGTTGTTCCCGTTTGTCAGCTTTACAAGACAACTTTTGCTTGCATAGTATTTAAATTTTTAACACAAGATATACTTGCACTGCTATTGCTGCCAGGCGAAAGTTACAAGCGCTAGCATCATAAAGTTAAATGTCAAGAGTCACATTATTAGATGCTTACACTCTTTATGAGAATGTTGGTCACCGCCATTCATCAACTTAAACTTGAATTTAGAGTCTGTAAAAACTTTACAACTGAAAAAAAATGAGTTTAGGTACACACGACTCTCGCTAAACAAAATGTAGCCATTGAAAATGCACATGTATGCATGACTCGTGTGCAACTCTTGAGCTGAATAAATTGGCATATTTGCAATTATACTGGTGTGATGATTCGTATGCGTTGCATTGCAATGCATGAATTTCCATATTATGTTCATTATATCTCTGAATAAAAACAATTAATAGTAGTATTATCAAAAAATTAATGCAATTTGGGTCCTCCGTCACGAATCAACCGTTTCATTTCATTCATCGTTAGAACAAACGTTCTTTGTGCTTAGAAGGAAAATGAATTTGGACTTTTTTTTGTAATTTAAACTCCCTATATACAGATTAGAAGTATCATAGCGGTGTATAGCAGTAAGTAAATGCTTATCCAACAAGTGAAGAAACAATCAGGAATACATATGCTCCTTTTAATCTTTACCTTTTACATCCTTCCAAAAATTAAGCACGGTTTTACGAACAAAGATGAAGGAACAAACAAGGGCTCGTCAACTGTCACATTAACTATTATTGCTTAAATACCCATGCCCCACCAACGTGATGAACGGTTCAGAAATGAGTTTCCTGTTTCAAACCAACGAACTACCCACACGAGAATTATGGCCACGCGTACTTATTGCCAACGATGGCCCGGATCTTTACGGTTTTTTGGGAAACAAAAGGCAAAAATAAGGGTCATATCGTTACCATCAAATTAGGGATTGTCTTCTATATAGTTAGTTACCCTTTGACTTTACTCTCCATCTGCCTCCTATCTATCTACATTATTAAGCTGGCTGTGACTCTAATGATGTCAGCACAACGACATCATAAAACCATGTGTGCGCCATCAGCACACAGTGAGAGAGAGGACCGGAAAAGAGTATTGAGCTTTCCTGTTCGACCCCAATACCCACTTTCCGGGAACTAATAATATAAAGTAAAGCCTGTAAACACAGTTTCGTGATGTAGTCGCATTATAATGAAAAACAGAACTATCAAATACAGAATTTTTTGGGCTTGGCTCCAATAATATGAAAAAGTATGAAAGCAATATACTCCCAAGCGGATTCTTCCGATGTCAATCGTATCTGTAAACTTTCCTTCTTCCTAATTTCATATACTTGGCTGCAACAACAACAACAGCAATAATTGTAACCTATCTTTTACTGCACTGGGATGTCCATTAAATGTTTAATTACCTTTGCAAATGGTATGGTAGGCACACAAACACTATTATTACGGCGATGATCACAATTACAAAAATACTTCTATCAGAGAAGGTGAGTTTCACAACAAAATAATTATCGTAATGCAATGCCCGAATTCATCCTCAAGTCCACAATGGATTATGCTACAAATTGCATACATGATATATATTAGTTCTGAAGGTTAAATGTAATTTTACATTCTAGCTGTCAAAAGTAATTTCTTACATCATTCCTAATTTAACCATCTCGGCACGCAATACACAGATAAATATAGAGTAGCGAAAGCGAATAACTCATAGGGACACAAAATTATCAATTATGAACTTGGCGTAATGGGCTGTTGAGCATGATCTTTGACCTCCAAATCCTCTTTTAAATATGTTGTCATTACTTTGACTTGTGACATGAACAACGCCTTTTTAGCCTGCTAATAAGAATTTTCCAAAGGAAAATTTATTTTCACAGAACATAAACGCACTGGTTTATGATACAAATGTGATAAATTATGGGCACAGTGGAGTGGCCAGTGACTCACAGTTATAATTATTGTTGAACAAAAAATGCAACAAGATTAAAACTGGAAGTTTGTCCAAACTATTTGCACTTTAATTTAATAGTTTGTCATGCATACTTCAATGGGATTAATGTATGTAAGTGTTTGCAACAGCAAACGCAGCATATCATTGTTTATTTGTAGGATTCTTGGAAAGGAAAAACATTACGTACAAAATATCTCAATAACATAAGATAAGGTCGTAGAATAGGTCAAATTTTGCTCCAAAATCTTTTTCTTAAGCTTCAGCATCTCCGAAACGAGCATTAATGTTGCTCTTGTTTCGACTGGTGAGCTACATTTTGGCTCCAAACCGGCATGTTCGGCTGGTGAAGGAATGCTACAATGTCTACCATTATGTAGGCAGGCCATTTTGTTTACATGTAAAAAGCATAAGATTACCATTCATCTTGGCAGATGAAAGAGATGTGCCAGTAACTTTGCATTAAAGTTTGTGAATGAAACGCTTCTTTAATCTAACGTCTTATTTATCTCATAAAATAAGGATAACATTTTGTTTTTACGACAGTTTCACTTTCTGTAACTTGAAACAGTTTATGATGATGAGTTCAGATTCAGACTCAAACCATGCTATGAGATTTGAATATCAGTCGAATGGAATGTGATGATAGGGGCATTTAAGACCGCGACCTAATGTTCATAAGCATAACAGCATATAATTTAGAACTGTTAATCAGCAGACGGAGAGAATTACGTATATACTGATAAACCCAGCTACAAAGAAAAAGTTTCCTGTAACGCTTGGTACGTCAGATTTTCTACAAAAATTGATGAAAGTATGACACGACTACAGGCTACCTACCTAATCCAACATAATCCCTTAGCAGAACTCATTTGGTGGTGTGGTGACACATTATGGTTATGACATCTTCTCAGAATCTAAGAATGTACGAAATATGTGCGTGAAGTTAATGCTGTCAATTATTACTAAACTTTTACATTACATTTTATTATATACAAAACAAAGTCCACCAACGTACATTACTCCCAACAAACGATCAAACTTTTGGTTGTACGTGGTGTGGTGTAATGGACACAAAACTCTTTGGATCTTCAATTGCTTTTGTTAGGACCATTTTCCAGAAACCAGTCACGGATAATGTAACACGTGTAAACAAGTCTTCCAATAAATTCGACTTTGTAGTTTGGTTAAAGCTACCGATAGCAGATACGAGATAAAACGTTACAATATGACTGAACTAATTAGGTACGCTACAAATAGTCATCAGTCACTCAACGCACCACATCACGTCGGCTTACTTTAGTTAACGCATCCGTACGTTCGACGAAAACTAATTACTTTACTTCCATTAGTTTTTTCTTGGTCAATGGCAACCCGCAAACCAACCACTAATGGAAAATAACACGAATGCCTGTCATACACATTTGCTATGACTTATTTATGTTATAAGGCAAAGCAATATTCAGTAAGTAATGCATGCAAATTAAAGGATTACTATTCATAACGTCGTTGCACACTCGGATTGGATTAACTAAATATACTCTGCAGCTTAATTTTATGCAAATATGAAAGCGAACGCAAAGAAGTGAAGGCAACACTTTAATCATAAAAAGCTATTTCCGCTCCTTGCAAGCTACGTGCAGTGTTGTTGACAGATTTTATTCGCAAAACAAACTTGTCATTTTGTCATCATACCCAACTGATTCCAATATCCATCACATCACACCACAAGACCAGAAAAGAAGATATCTGGTGCGGAGCTGCGAAGGTGTTGGTTTAGAAGTTCTCTACAAACTCTGGTTATTGGTAAGGTTTGAAAAGCATGCGGTGTAACTGCTTTGTCGCAACCACAGTAAAGGAAATTAGTATCCATTTCTAATATCCTTGTCTTAACCGAAAAACAGTCCCTCAATACAAACATGCCTGGAGACAAGCTCAACGATTTTAAGTTCGTAGAGCAGATACCCATTCTAACTAGTGTTTTAGCTACCACATTCAAATCAAAAAGTTCATGATGAGTTATTGGATTCTCCACTAACTTCTTATACCGTGAAATGCATAATATAATATTACGTAACAGCAGCAAATCTTTGTCTAAAACCGCAAAGGCTAAGTTTCAATGATGGTTCAAGCCATAATATTCAACTTGACCCATTCACAAATACTACCATGCCATGATGAGTTCTCGAGTAAATACCAAAATGGAGATATTCCAATAATTCTGGATGCAATGTCATAGACAAATATTTGTAAAGGTAATAAAAAGAAAGGAAATGCAGCTAATGGATCGGAATGGTTAAGATTTGTGAATCATAATCATGAGGCGAGTGCTCAGTTGGCCTAATGCAAGGGAGGAATGAAAACAAAGATACCTTTACTATCAACTACCCTCCTTTTCGCCGATTCTCATTCAACCATTTTTAACGTAAAAAATGAAAACTTTCGGAAAACATTAGAGAGAAAACTAATGCAGTTTTAGATATTCAGTGAGGACACCGATATTCAGAGGTAAAAAGGGGCAATCATCAAGTTTCCGGTCGAAGGAAGTCTCTTGTTGTTCATCTTACTTTATGAAGTTTAGTTTTCCTCATCTCTTGTCTCATCGTCAATTTAGTGCGTAATGCTTTGCAGTACTTCTCCTCTTTTCATCTGCGTCAATTCTACAGGATGTAAGATGTAATTGTAATCAAATGACTTCCTTCTTATTATATGAATACACCGCCAATACTGCTCTTTAAGTCTTAACAACGTTATAACGAACATCTCTTTGCATACTGCCAATGCATGAAAGTAGTATTGAGTATAGTTCAGTTAGGAAAGGAATATCTTTCCCGTTCCATCGTTTGCTTTTCCGAATTTTTAAAAATACGACTTCGAGTCACCGTGTCATTTTCTAATGCCCGGATGTGGATGTAGGCAGGATAATACGTCCTTGGAAATTAAGTATTTTCATGCAATATGGTTGACAATGTTGACATGCATATTATGTACTAAATTTTTACAGCAAACCTAAAGGACTCTTACACACAAAGTTTTACAAAAGTAAAAGTACGTGGGATTTGATTGGCTTATATGAGCTTCCAATTACCCATAGCCTTTTGCTCGAAAAGTATTTGCTATCAATAACTGACGGTGACGACAAGACGGCAACCTAAACACGTTTCATATCACCTATCACTGGGTGGGAGAGGAAGCTAATGATAAAAAGCTAAGTGAATCGCGTTTTCGTTTGCTTTTCTCTTAAAATATTATCAAGTGCAAATTGAGCATTGCCAAATGTAATGTATGGCATAAGTTCATAATTTATTGCAAAGGGCTACGTGAACGTGAGACCACTTCAGCTCCCCCACTTGTAGGCACTACAGAGATCATTGGCATCTCATCTCAACACTTACATAACCAACAATGCAATGCCAACCACGTTTCACAGCAAAGAAAGATAACACAGAGTGAATCATCATAAATGAGTAATCAACCATCAGCTTTTTCTCGAAGATGACAATGGTGACGTGATGAGATAGGATGAAGTTTCAATTCAATCGTTCCTTGAATGCAAAAGATTGAAAGACTAAAAAATTGTCTGAATTCATCACATCGTTTTTCTCTTTACATATGATGTGATGATGATGATGATGATGATGATGAATATGATGATACAGTAATACATAGTAGCTATATTGGATACGGTACATGACATTTTTGCCTCACTCACGTACCTACACATGATTTCATGAGTCATTTTTACATGCAAGTGGATTTGGAATTTGGAAAAGTTCCAGTATTCGATGCATTTAACCTTCACCCAATTAGGGTATTTAGCAGCAACGAAAGCATCAATGATCCACTCCACAAACTTACAGCTTACAAAAAAACTTGGTTCCAACGTTCTCAACTCAAGTTTCTAACCGTCACGCAAACAAATATAACTACTGTAGTTAATCGAAATCGCAAGTTTCGACTTACCTACTTGTTGTAATCAAGTTCTGAGTTACATAACAAGCTTTCTATATCCACAAATTCACCAAATGTTCATCAATCATCACTGATTGGATGCAGGAAATGGGGGAGAATCTACAAGAAAATATTATAATTGGTTATGGCTAGTCCTCGACACTGACTATATTTTTACAAACTGAAATAATAAAAGTACGCAGACTAAATTCAGTGTTATTTTTGCAAAAATCTAATGATCTCGGGTCACGCAATTTCAAGAATTTTAATCTAATGATGAATCTCGTTAACAGATTCACTTAAACCTGAAAGAAAAGTCTATGGATCCTGGACTATCAACCAAAAAGAAACCAATACTAAATTTAAGTTTACTTTATCCCCCCAATCAACTCTCATCATCAAGAATTCATCGTATTTTAACTTGTAACCAACATTTACAATCCTAGTAAAAACGATGTTAACAAACCAACCAAAACTCCGTCGTGCATTTCTGCATGAAATTGCGTGCTTTTTTTGCAAGGGAAAATTCCAATTAACCACCTAAAAACACTTTAAACTGTTTCCAAACGTCAATCTTCTTTACTTACGTTAGATATATGTTGATTTTTGTGCACTCAAAGGTAAACAATAAACAACAAAAATTGAAATGTCAACTAGTATAAACAATAAACAAAATCAAAACAAAACAACGGACTCTGACTACATCACATCCCACATAGTATTATCACATTCTCTGATACTTCCTGTCTACAAATAACTTTTTATCTATTATATACACATTTTTGTGTACAATATTATCCTATCCTTACGATATACATAATATATATATACGTTGCTCTCACCTGTACCTCTCTACCTGCGGGAGCAAATCAGCATCCGTAGCGGCAAAAGATATGCAACTCGCTCACTCAACAGCCACTTCCAACTTCCAGCAACATAACAACATTCATTTGTCAGTTCAGTTCAATGCTAAACCACGAACATCCACAATATTACTTACACAAGTCACAAACTTAGATGCACGTTAAAAGCTTAGCTTTTTTACCTACTTATGTATAATAACGATGACTGAGACCAAGTCACTCCACACAACAATGAGGATGATATCATGGATAGAATATAGAATACCTTAAAAATTCATTTTAGCCTTAGGCATCATCCGTCCGTGTCTCTACCACACAGGTATGAATATCCGTAAGTTGCTCAGGTAAGAGTTTTACGTGTGTGAATTTTCTTTCTCACATTTTAGCTCATGAGACAAAACCCGGTGGCGCATAGATTATGATGATTCACACCAAACCGAATGAATATACACCGTGTCAGGTTAATTGTATTGCACTGCTTAACTAACTGACTCGTGACAATTAAATTTGCACGCACAAAAACGGCTGCGGTGTTACATATTATTCTTATTCTTATGCAAAGCTGCTATATGACATGAGGAGGCAGGCAGATGCAGAGCAGAGTTTGGAAACTGACTTCCACACACAAAATACACGCCCTGACTGAACTGTCGGACATTGAGCACTGCAGCAGATATTCCTTCGAATATGGTTATGCATGTATGAAAAAAGTGTTTGGTTCCTAGATACGAAATGTGGAGTGGAGTGAATAATGCAATGCAATCGTGAGTTTGTTGTGCTTAGGTTTGGTCTCAAAATGTGATGTCGTGCCGATGCGATGTGAATTGCATAGGGCAGACAGGACTATGATGTTAGGCACGGCAGATGTACATGCATTTGGTTTTGGCTTTCAGACGGGGAAAAGAAGAGATACTCGTTTTCGTTTTGAGTTCAGTTTCTGTATGCAATGCTTCTAATGCCTACTAAGGATATTATGGGTTCAACCACTGTTGATGTATATTCACACACCAACCACACACAGTTTGGACTATATGTATGTATGTATGTATGTCCGTAAGTTAAGACAGTCAAAAGTACATAGGGAATTGTTGTTCTTTTGAGGGAGAATGAAAGCAAAATACACGCTTATGATGAGAGAGCAATGATGAAGGGAATAAATGCAAGTGTGCTACTATCAACTATTCCTTGCTTTCTATGTATATAGCATCTGATTCAAGTTGCAGTTGTTCCGACTTACAAAAGAGTATAGAAGCAAGAACAGGAGCCACACAGAAGAGTCGTTCGTTCTGTACGAAGTTCAACCCTAAACTGTTGTGGAAGAATTTTGTTTCCGCTGCCAAAACCGATTTTATCCCTTGTGGAAGGTGAGCTATGTCCGTCCGTACATGTATTAGAAGAATTTCATGCCGTACTTATCGACTCGTTCCATGATCATATCTGGTCGCTTTCCTTGTGTTCTCCGTGTCTTGCAAAAGGAAAAGGCTTCGAATGGAAGAGGTCGTTCAGATATTTCGGACAAGAAAAAGTGGAAAATAGGGAAGTATGAGGGGACAGCGAATGCAAATAATTTGGTAGCTAATACTATAATATTTGCATGAAGCTATGTATCTTGTAATGTCTTATCGTATAAATTTCACCTCCTCTTACTTTGTTCTGTCCTTCCAGCATCCAGTCTAGATGAAAAATTTAGATATTGTATGCTAATTTTAGTCTCATTCATTTCTTGTGGCAAAAGTTTTGCGTTGAAACAGCTATACTGATTCTGATGGACAATTTTTTAGTTTGTAATTTATTACGAAATTTTCTTATGCAAATATGCATAAGAAATTGATATGCTTCCATATACTGCTCATTGTCGTATTGTTAGGTACATACACACAGATATCATGTGCATCTATGCTTGACTGCATCTGTAATTGCATACCTGACAACGACTCCTCCAACATTGTTGTGAAAATTGTTTGTGGAGAATGACAAATGATACAAGTATCAGCTATATTACATTTTCTATTAAACATGGAAGGGGTCCAGCTTATGAACTGATGTTGCTTGTCACACCACAGCTACCCCAACGTCAATCGTAATGTAATGATGACCATAAACAATATGGTCATCCCATCACTCATTTTAATTGTATCAATTCTTATGAGATGTGATCCATTCTCTGCGTGGAATATGATATGATTCATCCATTTCCTTTATGTATGGCATAAACAGGGCGTTAGATCATGCAAATGTAACCGAGTTAGGGTGGACGTGGACCACTAAACTTTGTGTTTTTAAGCAATGGCGTGGGTGAGAAGAGAAATGCACCCATCGAATTTTACTCGAGTTGGTGATGGTATCTCTCTTGATTCACAACTATTTACATGCATTCACGTAAAGTAGATACCTCTTGTAGACTCTTGGAATATGGGAAACCATTTTTGGCACAGTTTACATCATTATTGGTCATTTTTACACACATTCTTAACTTAATTCAGTTCAGACTTTTAAGACGGGTTTATTGCTCATGTGGCTCGTTTAGGTAAAAAAAATGCATGGTCCACCAACAACTCTAATCTACAAATACTTTTTGTGCTGCAGCAAAGATGAAAGTAAGAAGGGAACCAAAAACTAAAACTTTTTGGCGAGAATCTTGCCGCAAGATACCATACGAAAAAGTCATACGTTTATAGCCAACTTGGGATACCAAGATGAGATTAAGTTAAAGGAATTAATCTCCTTGCTGAAGGATAACTTAATTTATGGTGCTAACTGCATACACTGCACTGTGCATTAACTTGTCCTGTTTAGAGCCAAACTTTAGGCCACAATTCGTCATCATTTAAGAAGTAATAAAGAAGTATACAAAATCAGTACAGTTTACATACATCTTGTCGTAAGTGAGATCCTATCCAGATCAACAAAAAGGTTGGTATTGTTGTTACAAGTTTGACAATGTGTAAGAACATTTTAAACATGCTAATCACCGCATACTACATATATATTCACTCACGATTCAAACATCAAACATTGCATTCATGCTGCTTAGTTGAAACAATGTCGAATTTAGGAAATGTAGGCTTACAAATTGCCTTAGGTGAGGTACTCACTGCATTACCAGTGGTATAAATTTTACAAACATGTAAGCCGCAAATCTGTCTGTATTAAATTGACGAATGCCCAATTGCATATTGTGTAAAAAAAAGCAGAGAGACATGGTTTACTCGCTTTGCATGCCTAAAACATTTTCTCTCATTCAGGGTTTGTTATCGAGTAATTGAAACTAGTAATTATGGTGCTGCTAAACTTGCAACTTACATTTTCCCCATGTCCTATTGCTGCATTTTGCTTTACCCCACCCTTTCTAGTATTATGTAGTGTACTACTTACACACACACATTGGTGTCATAAGCATGTTGCGCATCTCTGTAATTACTCGTTTATGTAGTAAGCTAGCTTGTAAAAAATATTACCTTTCTGACTACAGCCTCAGCCTAAAACGAATTTAAGAATTCAATTGAAATGTGAATGCGTTTGTGGGAAAAATATTATTATTTAGTATAATTCACTACCAAAGCAAATCAGTTACAAAGAAAATCGGTCAGAAATATTATCAAAGCTATCTCATCGCATCGGCATTGAGTTTTCACTCTCCCGAAAATCTATTTTAATGTTTGAGTCTTCAGTCTCGTCATCATCATCATCATCTGAATCCTCATTAGTATCTGAATCATCGTCCCCCTTGTGCTTTCCAGAACCTTTATTCTTCTTGGTATTATCAATCATCGCCGTCGTTTGTTTCACCAATTTATCAACTTTCGAAGTTTGCGTACCACCTACACCACCCAACTCTCTTGTGAAGTAAGAATAAATATTCGTGGTTGAGCCTTCAGGAGTTGCGACTGTGACAGATATTTCCGGGATCTGGAAAAAAAATCATTGGTTTTGGAGAAAGTGAGGAAGAAAGCTATACCATTCAAACATGCATTTATAAATTGATGTGGCATACATCAGGTTCTTCTCTGAGTTCTGGAAAAACGAACGAGTACATTTTTACAAAAGCTGCTGTCACTCGTAAGGATGCTGTTTGCAACCAGTTTCTTATCCATAAATTGAAATTTTTGTATGATGCACTATTGCTGTGTGGGAGTTTCGTCTCTTGATACAAAGGATAGTCCATATCGTTCAGTGAGTTTTCCTCTTTCTTCTCAAAACCAAAGAGGGTTGCTAGAAAACCCGTAGAACGACGAACAGGTGGAAACTCATTTTGAAATTTTTCATCATCGGTTGCTATTGTGTATGGCTCTGAATAGGGACAAGGGACTTTTTTCGGATAAACTAATGTCCCGGGAAGATTATTTGACCTGTGAATGGTTTCAACCTGCTTTGAAGTCAAGTAATTGAAAATTGGCCCCGTCTCCTCTTCAACCTTGTCTCGCATTCGGCCTTGAACTAGGTTCGTTAAATATTCTAAACGTTCCCGTTTGTGACCAATGCAAACATATTCCCCAAACATGTCATTGAAGTCGGGCTGCATTATTTTTTGCCAAATGTTCATGTGAATTTTGCAATGAACTGGGAAACCTTGCTCAAACTCAACTTGTTGTACGATAATGGGCTTTGGCTCGAGGTCCATCATGGCTGCCCGTCGGCTAAAAGTAGTTTCCCTGGTCCTGCCGAAGAATGCAGAAATATTGGGATTTTTCTCATCCACTTCCAAAATCAACGAATGATACGTGAAGAGCTTCAACTTTTCTGGTTTTCTTGCTTGAAATGCTCTGTCTGCAATGTCCGCCTCAGAGTCTAATTTTATTCGGGGAAAGATTGAGTGGCTGATTGTTTCCATGATTGGCTGGGAAAAATTTTTCAGTTGGTTGGAGTGGCCGTATCCGTATGCCCCATATGAGAATGCGACTTCATATGCTAGTTTTCCTACTCTTATTCCGTCAGACCAGAGATTCACGGTGTCAATTTTATGCTGGACTCGGATAATGTTATAAATGTGAGTTTCCATTGTTCCCACAATGAAATGAGCCTCTGGGTCCTGAAATGACCAGAGTTCTAGACGTAAACGGTTGGATGGAGCTTCTCTCCATTCTGATACCTGATTTTACAGACAAAAAATACATACATGCAAATTACAGGATTACAAATTAGATCAGTTTTTGTCAAAACTTGTAGCTTTTACCTCGATTGACAAATGCACATGAGAATCGATTCGAACTTGTCTGGACTGTGTAGCGTGAACAATTTTAGTACACCTTTTTATGGCTCCTATGCTAAGTAAACAGTAAAATGAAACGGGAACGTTGTCCAAGAAAGCTGTTTGTATTAAAAAAGGCTTTAGCTTTGAAAATAACCGTTTACAGCGTGTTTAAAAGATCTGATAATGCAATTATTTTTATACATTGTTTGTTAACAACGAGATCCAATAACTCTATCGCATGGAAAACCAAACACCCAGAACAACTAGTCTTGACTTTGCTATCCCTCTCTGAAAACTCGTAGTCTACATCCCGTCCATAGATGAAGTCTCGTTTGCCACGTCTCCTTTCGATTTCAACCCATTGTCGCTTGTATGGTCTTGGAAGAGGGACTTTTCCTGTGGCTGTGCTGGGTTTAGGTCTGGATACGTCTGCAGAATGAATGAAGGAACGTCGACGGTTGTAGTCTGGGTCTGGAGATTTATTGATGAGATGAGGTGCAGGTAAATTGGCAATAGCATCGAGTTCAGATGGTACTTCATTTGCTGGAGCAAATGCGACTGTGCTTTTCTGGAAGATGGATATACGACCATGATCAGGACTACCGAGAGAAAGTAAATTGGCCATGCTTCTAGTTTAATATGCAGTAGTATATAAATCATGAGGTGTGATGTCAATCAGAAAAAGTTTACAACGTACAACAGGGATTATCTTAAATCTTTGGGAACAACGCAACTTAAATATTTTCAACATGTCCCTGAAAAATTAATTCTGATGGATCTTTGTTTATGATTTCGTTAACGACGAAATGTGTTCAGCAAATTCCATTTACAGCATTGCTGAACTAGTTGACATCAGCTAACATCGCCCATGCCCATAAAAATATGAAATGAATTGTAGATGCATATACTTTTAGACCATTTTCTTTGTAATGAAAGATTAAAACTCATACAAGTTTAACCAATTACCTTTTTAATTACTGTCAACAAATAATATATACGCAAAATAACGACATGAAATAGGCTTTAATCCTTTGTTGTTTGTACTTACTCAGCTTACCTTTTCAGCTGCACAGTTTAATCACTAACAAGGCTACCTTTGCAGCTGCTTCTAATCTTGAATTCAGGATTGGCAAACTTTTTCCGAGAACTTGCATTACGAATATACGTATATATAGTGCTAAAATACTATTATTATGCGATATGACATGAAGCAATCGTGATCCATTTGCAAAGTAGAAGCAGTCCCACACTTAAAGTTGAATTGAACTTTTAAAACAAACCTTTTATTTCTCGCTGACTGTCCAACCAAATAGACAAACCCATTTTGAAATTATAGAAAATTATTAGTTGGCAGCAGTTTTACCAGCTCAAGATGTCCGAAAAGAGTTAATTAAACCATAAAAGGTGGTGCCCTAAAACCAGAAATTGATTCTGTGTCCACTTTATTACCGTGATGCACATTTGTTCATTGTTCAAGGTTTGGTTGTCATTGCATTCGCTGACTGTTGGTCATATCGAGATCCAGAATCACTCATTTAGCAAAGAAAATATTCTGATTTTTAGATCAAATGCTTGTTCGTTTTTCAAGCCTTCAATATACTCCGACGGAGATGGAGCAAAAGCATGCGAAAAAAATCTCAAAGCTGAATTCATTTTTTATACCGGCTAACCATCATGCACCATGTTAATTACGCAGGCTATGGCAAGTGAGTACGTTTGGCCAAACCCAGTAGCTGGCTTATATCTGCTATATATTTTACTTTTGATGTTTTAACGTTACGCATTTCTTGTCTTCATCTTCTTTGCAATTTCCTATTGATTTGAATGACTGTTTTGCAGGTGCGCTTCAGCAGTTAGGAGATGGTATAAAGCAGAGATGTAATCTTAAAACCAAAACGCATGATTTGATATTTTCTTCGATCGGTTTGTTTTGCAAAGTCCTTGTAAAAGCCGTAAAACTGCTTGCGAATCTTTTATATTTCTTTCCTTTAGTGCAGATGGTCACATGCTCTTTTCGTTTTCTTCACAGCCTTTCTGCGAATTCAAAGGGTCCTTTTCATGTCATAAACCCTCATATCGCAGCTACTGTGTCTACTTTTCAAACAGGTTTTATGTGATTTGCACTAACGTAAGTGTAAGTGTAACAAGGCTTTTCATATTATTAAACCCTTTGAGAATATCAACCTGGCGCTTGTCTGTCTGACTCACAGCAATAATTATCATATAGGTACCAATGAGCTTATTAGTAAAGTAACATTACTTTTTTATCACAAGTAACGTCTATGTTTACGATAAAATAGTTCGTGCGTTCATATTCCCTGAGTTATGATGAAGGAATGGGCAAATAAAACTCAAGATTTCAGTATCATAATTATACGACAAATAGATACGTCTGCTACTGGGTCAATATGAATCATTTTAGTTTTCAAATTTTCTTCTCTGTAATACTTTATGTTAGAACGAAATTTTCTATTTCTGTCTCAGCCTATCTGAAATTGAAACGTTTGGCATTTTTATCAAGATCATTCATCAATGACGGTTTTCATTATCGATACCACAAGTGCAACCGCATGATGCTGATTTGTACCAGTTTCTCTACTCATGTGATTCGTAATTTTTGAGAATTGTCGATTCTACTTAATCCTGTTGCAGTTTTGGTTTTCATGACCCACATTTCATCAAAAATTTGATTGAATTCGTAAAACACAAAAAGTGTTCGGGAGAACATGGCAAGAACATTTCATTAACAATTTTCTGGTATTTGCAAGTCGTGATACATAGCTGCCATATAATATTGAAGGTGTATTGTATTTAATCCTAAAGGGTAAACTAACTCAAATGATTTGAGTTAAGTTGACCAAACCAGTTCATTGTCAGATGGGCCAAGTCATCAAGACCGACAACTTTACAACTAAACCATTGTTGAACTATAATTGATTGATAATGTATTACTGTATTGCGAGCTGATGTGTGTGTGATCAAAGAATCAAAAAGGCAAAAGTGAAAGCGTTGGTTTAAACGAAATTAGTGAGAAGTGAAACACCAGGACCTACTGCTTCATCATTATTTATTATAGTTTAAGTGCGACCACATCATACACTCAAAATGATCTTGAAACGTAATTTTTTATCCAGATCAAGAGACAACTTTTACTTACGATTTATTTAGAAATTGAAAACTATATACAGTTATAATAATGTTAACATTTTACAAATAAAATAACTTATTGTTTACATAAATTCGGGTTGTCTGATCCGACATTTTTTACAAGAGTTTGGACAGTAAACTATTAATTCCGAAGTCCAAACAATACACAGCAGTACATAATAATTTTCTTTAAATTAAATATTTGTCAATAATATAATGTATTATGTGTTATGTACAATGTTGAATGTACCACTTTGGTTTTAAGGATGCATATTTAACAAACTTTTAAATTCTGATACAATCAAGTCATCAGTTTACTGCAGTGTTTGAAATGATACTGACTGTGAATCAAAATCATAGAAGCCTAACTTACTTACACCGTTAGTATATTGCTTATTGCAACATTATTTTAAAAAAAATTATATGTATGTTTAGATCCTGTACATTGAGTCAATATAAAAAATAAGTTAATAACATCTACAGAAAATATAAATAGTTTTGCAAGTCCCCATGAACATCAGAACTCAACGAAGTGCCTAGAATCAATGAATATTAGAGATTGGTCAGTTATACAAGAAAATTGTCTCAAGGCATAAATAAAACAACAATAAAGTACACAACACAACACGTTGTAAAATTAATTGTCAGTCCTTACCTCTCAGATAAGCCAACTTGTGGGCATATTGGCAGGGAGCTGGAACAGCGATAGTGCCACTGTAATTATAATACAGTTGGCAGAGTCTCAAGGTAAATTTCTGCAGTATATTAGGGGAGATGCCCTGTTCGTCCTTCAGGACATTATAGCTGGTTGGACTGACTGTGCCACTGCCAACCACTTTTTGGCTCACCAAAAAGAAATCATATCTTCAGAAAATAACATTTATACCATCAAAAAAACTGAATATTCATAAGGATGTGTGCAAAAACTTGGAATAAAATGGAACAAACCTCTCTGGAAGAGTTATAACATCATCAACGACCTATAGAATTAACCATAGGTCAATTAGTTGATAGGGCTTCTCAAATGATTAACTAAATAATAAAATGGCTACCACTATACATACCGTTCCCGGTGGAGGATTCTCTTCTCCCCTGAAGTCTATCTTCATGAACCTTGCATGAATTCTCTTGGTCACCACGATGAATGAAAACTTTGGTGGTGGAATTTTTACTTTTTTGTCATTGTCATTGTACTCCGAGTAGACTCTGGTTATGGCATCCTAAAACGGAAATCGCAAATAATTAAGACTTGTTTTTGAATTAGTTTGTTAATTTATTAGCTTTTACCTGGATCTGTTGCATTTCTGTGTTGTAGACGTAAGTGAGCTGGCCATCACCGACTCCATCCCGGTACAAAAATATTCGCGCAGGAAGGGCTTGGTTTAAGAAAAAATAGTTCCTCAATCCAGCTACAAATACGAAGAAAAGTTGGACATTCTACATATTATGCTGGTATGGCAAAATGTCACTTTCTTTACCTTCCATGCAATTGCATAAATTATTTGAGAGTTCGTTTTGCGACAAATGGGCCTTGGTGGTCACATAGTACTTGGAGATATTAGGAGAAGTACTGGTCACAAGCGCACCAATACTGGGGACGGATTTGTTGCCACTATGGAACTAAAATTATGTACTTACATTTTAAAATCTACAAGCTCTCATTAAAGTACATAAAACGGTTATTTTTACTAAACTTACAACGTCAAATCCACACACCATCGTACCCTGAAAGCAAGCACCCATCGACAATTTTGAAACTTGACCGGTTAATAACGATTTGAAATTTTATTAATTAAATCTAAATTGTATATTGTATCTTACGTAGGTCCGAGGCATTGTAACACACCTGCAAAAAATGTAATTCATATATATGTATTTACGTTTTAAAATGTGCACGTTCTGATTCAAATAATTACATAAAACGATTATTTTCACTAACCACGGCTCCCCACCAAGCTTGGCGTTCATCTGTATCGCTAAACGTGAGGTTATTGATACAATGTTCTTTTTCATGATCGTTGTGAGTAAGATGCATTGGGAACACACTAAAATTGAGAAAAATAATCAAAATACTAGCGTTAAAAAGATTTCTCTGCGTTTCGTACACATTTTAAAGTAAAACATTGATTAACTACCTCCCAAATCTTGGTAGCATTTCTTCTTAATTGCAGAGTACACCACTGCGTTGTTGGTGGGTAGAATGGTTACCACCATCTGCAATTTTTTCCCTCTGCTGCGATACACCTTTTCGAGGGATATTATTGCGTTTACAAAGGCTCCTGCTGTTGGCCTGATGTCATTCAAATCAAACCTTAGTGGAAGGTCAATTTGGAATCCCATCGATTTCGCCGTTGTTCTCAGAGAAGAGAGCACCTTGTTATAGGCTTCCTCACACTTTTGGGGCACAATCATCACCCAGTTTTTCAGAGGCACAGTGCTGTACATGGGTTTATCTATAATTCAAAGTGCAAAAAACAAATTCTGAAAACCATTCACTTTTAAATCAATCTATAAAAAGACAAATGCCTTACGTACCTTTCAAGACGTTTGTCCAGTCCCCATTTTCAAACTTCTCCACACTACTTCTTAGTACGATAGGATCCAGTGGCACCACTCGCCCTGTTACCTTTTTAGGCTCCTTTTCGACCTTGATATGCCAATTCCCTAGCTCTTTGACGGCCTAAAAATTCAAAAAAAAAAACTTACGATAAAAGAACGAAAACCTCCTTCCAATTACCTATTCATTGATTTAGTGTATCCAAATAGCTTACCTTTGGGTTATTGTACCACCTCAAAACAAACTCCTTACACATTTTGATCCTTTCAGCCGGACCCACTGCAAGATGCTTGGAGATTTCCTGCATCAATCCAAAGTCTTTACGCATGCTCTCCGTTAATCCCGTCATATTACATAATTCGGGAATTAATATGATGGCATTGGATTTGCCTTTGTGATAGTCCTTCTTTTTCGGAGCCGACGTGAGCAAGGGTTGATCCCTACTTTTGATTATGATTCCGTACTGCTCCTTGTAGTAGTTCACATAATTTACTTCAGTTCCAGAGCGACTGAAGGTGTTCATCGGGGAACCACCCCATATGATTCCGTTGACCATGTACGTCCTATTGTTATAGGAAGTTACAATGATCGACTCCACTAGCTGCTTCTCAACCTCTTTCTACAAAATAAATTTTTAAAATTGTAACACCACCACAGACAGCGGTTTAAATGAAAAACCAATTCTAAATACACGTTCGTTCTTATAAGGATGCCTACCTGATAATATTTTTCCCCAAAGCTTGCCTGCACACTTTTAATAAAATCGAGCACAGTGTCCGTCCTCACCACCTTATGTGTTAGCTCCAGATTTAGCAGAATCTCGCTCTCGTGATTTCGAACACTTGTCAAGTATCCAGGCCAGACTTCCAACTTTCTTTCGGGGATAGATTTTTTGTTAGCCGGGTCAAAATAATGCCGACCTGAAAATTTAATAATAAGTTTTATCGACATTAATTACCACTAATACTACTAGTGATGCAAATTATAACTGCTCTATAATACTTACCCATTAATTCCAAACCTAATAAGGGCATGGTGTTACGGATGATCAGATTATACACCTGCAAAAACATGGTGTCTGTGGTTTTGATCTCACCTACTTTTTTTAAGTTGATGACTACACGCGATTTCGTTCGCTCATTAGTGCTGTAAAGCTCCTATGAAGTAAAGGTACAAATAATTTTACATTATCCTTTTCTTATTGGATATATATACAACTATTAATAATTTATTATTCATTACTCGGAGCTTGATCAAATGTGGAGAAAAAAGGGACTGCCCATCGAAGATGAAGGCTCCGAGTACCTTCTCATGCCGTTTTACCAACGACTTTTTCATTGAAGTTCTCTCCTCTTCAGGCTTAAAATCGCAATGGTAGTGAATCAAGCTGAAATCTGTCTGCAAAACCAAATGATATCAAGTCATCAATGCCCAATGCCTTACTCATTGGATAATATGTGGCTGTGATGTGACACATCACCAACTTTGGCATTACATTGCATATTGGATCTTGCAATATATTTATGGATAAATTAAACTTACCAACTCTACCAGTTTGAAGTAATTTGCTACCAATGCGACTTCCTTCCCATCTTCACCCTTTTTGCAGTTAAGCGTCGACTTGCTGCGAGACTTGACGTAGTCTTCCTTGATTGTCTGATTTTCAAGAAAATGTGGATTGGGCCGGTCTTCCTTCATACCCTTTCCTTCATACCCTTTGCTTGTGGAAGATCGAGGTCCACGAGAATACGAAGGCAAACCCGCATTCTGGGGAACCACCGGCGCTGATGTATTTTGGCCGACATTTTTAACAGGTGGTACTGCAGACACTGATCGCCAAGATTTTTCAGCAGGTATAGTAGAAGAAGGAGATATGGTGACTGCTTTAGCATACGTGCTACTTGGCCCAGCGACTTCTATAGAAATCTCTGGGATCGAAATCTTTAAGGGTCTGGGTTTCTCAGTAACATTTGATGGGGCAACCGGAGTAGGCACTAGTGGCCAAGGTTTTAAAGGGGCATTATTTTTGGTTTTAGAAGGAATGGAAATAGTTTTAAGAGATGCTTCAGGTTTAACCTCGGGGATACATGGTTTGGGAAAAGGAAGTGGTTTGGAAGCTAGAAGTGGGTTTCTAGTGGATAGTGCGGGGACTATTTCTGTTTGAAGTGCAGGAAATTCACTGTTCTCAGGAGTGCTAGATTTACCCTCAAGGGGAACCTTTCTTCCCCAGGGTGACCCTGAAGCCATCGTTCTGGAACTTACTTCAGCAAGCCCAAATCGATTTAGGTAAAATTAGCAAAAATGTTTTGGAAAGTCTAAGATGTGCGTCTTGTCAAAGTGAACTCCAAATTGGTAATGAGTGGCTCCTTTGGAGGCTGAGATAGGGCTAGAAGCGAGTCTCAAGAATGCTCAGACTTGGAGAAAAGGACACGTCGACAAATCCACTCGGCAGTTTTTGATTGGCTAATTGATTATTATTGGCAGAAGGTGAGATGTATGTATATCTAAGTTGATTTTTGACTATTGTAGGCAAGATACGATTGTTGAATGCTCTATATTGAAACGGTTTATTATTATTCTATATTCTATGCATCGTTGATTGCCAGCTCGAATTATTTCGTAGTATTTAATACTAAAGTGTGATATATACTTTGCATGATATTAATTCATAATGGTTTCGAGAACGGTTGAGGTCTAAAACTAACTGCGTGGATTATTTTTCAGAGCAAAAGTGAAAAACAGTTTGTTGTTTGAATATCATTGGATAATATTCAAAGCAGTTCTTTTACTAAGAGGGCTGGAGGGTGGAGTGAACCGTTATTACGTTAGATATTGCTTTTGTGTAGTTTTTATTAAATAAGGATACAATTGCATTTACTTATGAGGATATACGTGCAAGTCTCATCAATCGTGATTCTATTCCTTGTGAGACAATATGCAATTGTGTCTGGAAGTCATTAGAGTAGGTAGTGATTTCTTCTCCCATTGGCTGAACCGGTTATGTATGTTATGAATTGTAATGTGGTGTGACATTTATAGCATGGTGAATTCACGGTGTGAAGAAAGTGTAAAGCATATGCAGAAGAGCTATCATCCAAAAACTTGGGTGATTTATATCATTGATGTAAGTAATGCTAAGTAGGTCCCGACAAGAACATGCATGTTTTCGCAATAGATTCCGTACTTTGTTGTATTGAAAATTTTATGCCCCATCCATGCAAAGCAAAATGGTAGCAATTATTACTTTCATCCTGGTAAAGGTATATTTTAGTAATGGCTGTACATAAAAAATAATGGACCATATAAGCATATAAACAACGGTCTGCTTTATGAAATTATTATATGTACTAAATAGTACATTACAAATTATAATTCTTTCTTAATGTCATCCAAAGATAATTTTTTGCACCTAAGGACTCCAACTGAAGATTATGAGTAAAAAGATTCATGTAAAATGGATGCTGTAAATAATGACTGACATTGAACTAGCTGAACTGCTTTTGAGGATTGTTTTGAGTTGAGTTTAACTGTACTGAACTCGGAATATGAGAAAAACAAACATGCTGTGCTGTTGTTCGTCCTCACTCCTCATGAAAAATATTTTTTTCCTAAATTGGGGCAAAGTGATAACTTCCAAGGTCAAGGATGAAAATGACTGAAAGTTAGTATGTTATTCTTTTTTAGCGAACGAAATCTTTTATTTCGTGTTGTCCTTTTATATTTTCAAAACATTTATCAATGAATTCCGAATTTCAAATGTACATTAGTCTCTTTAACTAAAATAAATAACGTATACCTCCATCATCTAACTCAAAATTGCACTGTTGTATAATACATTTTACATTTTTATG
>JAQGAP010000564.1:0-31706 GCA_034697805.1 Orchesella bifasciata
AAAAATTCGGAGGTCAAGTTTGAACTTACCTCTCCGTACAATGACGCATAGAAACACGCTGTTCATCTGACCGTTAATCAATAAGTGTGAGAGATCTATGAGGTAAAATTTTGTTGCTGCAGTAAAATTTTGAAAAAAACTGTTATCTGCTTTCGTACTCACATAAATTGTAAAACCGCATTTATAGTAGCAGCAGCCACAAAAGAGAGCTGATCGCTATGATTTCCACACATGTTCATGTACATTTTCACTACTTTCTGCTTGTTTTTACCTCCAGGCTAACTTGATGTTAAGATACAGAAAAGCCTTTTTCTGATTCATAGCCCCTGATCAGGATAGCCTTAATTAGTGCATCGGATAAAGGAATCTTGTATAGTTAGAGTGCGAAATAAAATAAAACTTGTAAAATGCTGCAAACTAAAATGGACGACCCCAAAAATCAAATGAACAAGAGAGAAAAAGAGTAATACAAACAGAAAGATAATAGAATGCCGATAAAAGAAGCAATATACTTTTTCTGCGACATTTCCTCTTGATTCCTTCAAGGACCGGCTGTCATCTGAGGTCTTTCTACGTACAAAGGAAAACGTTGGAGGAATTGGAGAAACAGAAGTAGTAAATGGGAATGGGTGCGGCAACGGAGATCGCTATTACTTTTGAAAGATTTATTGAATACCGATTATTGCTTCTCCTTCCTTTCATTCCTATTTTTGTGTGTTCTTTCACTTGTCGCCCGTCTTTTCTCAACCCGTGTTCCTCATTCTGATACTCATAAGCGTGTGTGGAGAGTCGAGATATTCTTTGCGGAATGATGTTGATGCTGGAGCGAACCACAAAAGTAATACTTGTCTTTAGCTTTTACAAAGTATGGGAGATGCGAGGAATACTACGCTTGTTCATTCCTTGATTTACTTTTACTTAAGTTAAAAAGGAAATGTACATGGAGATCAGGAGACAGATGCTTTCTATTCAGTTTTCAACTTCCTGCTAGGAGCCGCACGAAGTCCATGGTTTTAGAGTGTAGTGTTATAATCGTCTCCAAATTTAATATAAAGGAAATATACTGACTTCGGGCCGTGCCTATGTTAAATCAAGAGGAGGTTTCGCATTTCTGACTTTTGCAGCATTAATGGCTGCTCTTACAAAGTTCTTTTGTATGTTTGTCCGTCTGTATTCAGAAAAAGTATGTGAACTTTACATTTCAGTTCAATCTTTTTGCTGCTTGTGGTGTCCTCTCAAATCCTTCTCCATTTTATGATTTCAATCACTTTTTCTTAAACAATCAGCATCTTTATAAAGTTTATTAAATGACGTAATAGCTGCAGCTCCTTTGGCATGTTCTTTTTAAAGTTTTAAAAGATGTGATATAAAAGGGAGTGGAGGAAACGCAAAGTCCATACAAAGAGGTTAAGAATGCCGCTCCAGCCTTTAGAGACGAGAAGTAATTAACATTGATGAAATGAATGTCTATACATATTTAATTACCGTAATTTTCTAAAAGTTAAAGCCACTACAGCACCCTCATTAACGGTTGACATTGTTGGTTATATTACATGAGTACTGGGTATGCTGTTCGTTCATTATGTAATGCTGTAAAGGATATCGCATCACACGGAGCCCGTTGTTCCGACTTTTCAGTGTACTGATGATGCTGATGCTAGAGTTCTTGGGCCGCACAAAACGAGAGATGCAGTGTAGTTGATGTTTGGCGACTGCAGAGAGTGCTACAGTCAGAAAAGAATTTTGTGCATGTACCTAATCATTCCGTGAAGAAGGAAAAAGCATGTACATATTACTTCCTAATAGGGATAGCACCTTTCACAATACGAATTGTGAGCTGGAAGTTGCACTTTGTCATAGATAAATCTCCTTCAACTACTTTTTCCGTCTTATACAATGTACATATAACGACGAAACAAGTGCTCGTTTTATCCTCTTACTTACAACACCCAAAGCGTAATGCCTCTTCGTTCGTTCGTTCGTTCTTTCTTTCATTATAAGAAAGAGAGGCGACAACTTTTCACATATATTTTCGGCAGGAGAAAGTTTTCCCATAGAAAATTTGAATTTTGAAAGCCACCATCTGACGGGAAAGAAAAAGTCAACTTGAGAGTCAACTATATTTGACTGTGAGCATCGAACTTAAAAACTTTTCCCTTCACAGTTAGTTTCTTCATGAGGGAATGACATACAATAATATTAGTATGGAATGGAGTATATAAAGCAAGACTTGGAACTATCCTGCATGCTATCACCAGTTATGATTATGCTTTTGACTCCATTTTATAAAGTTCTGGAATCCAGAGTAGTTCTGGAAATGAATGCAGGGAATGACTAGTTTCATACAAAAACGCGTTTTTGTAATGAGCAAAGAAAAAAAAGTTTTATCGATATTGACCATATGTATGCATGCTATCCGTGTGCCATGATGGGAATAATATTACTCTGGATGATATTCGTGAAGCCAAAGTCACAGCAGAGAGCATGCAACCAAGCAAACACTGGCATGAAAAAGCGAGGAAGAACGAAAGCAATGAAGAAAAGAAAAGTTCCATTAAAGTAGCTTTCATGTACGCACTCCATGCTTCCTATTATGTTCTCAAGGAGCTGCAGTACAATATTATAATAATATCAATATCCATTCACAATTGTATTATATTGCTCAGCCCCACCGCCGCTTTTTCATGTGGGAGACGAGGGAAAACGAATTTACAATTCAGCATACTACACTTCTTGCTTCTCGTATGATCTGCATATTACCGGAAATGAAAAACTGACGATGAGAAGTTGAGAGTTGGTTTTATGGAATTGAATCGTGCTAGTAGTAGTAGAAGAACGTATTTTGTTATGGAATGTTAGAAAAGGAATGAGGAGAGGAATGAGTACATAAAAATGTGGAATGTATTACACTGTTTCAGAGCTCTGAAGATAAGTTGAGCTGGGGCTGCAACTGGTTCTTGAATTGGGGCTGCAGGTGTTGAATTGACTGTTCTTTTGCTTAAGTACCGATTTTAGTGCGTTTCTAACATGCAAGCATATCACATATATATCTTGCATCCTGAAAATTAAAGTCAGAAGAAACAAATTCTTACATTTATCATATGTTCGTGATGGAGAAAGGTTTGTGTCCTTATGTTAGGCATTAATTATAGATGTTATTCGTTTAATTCTATCAATGCAATATGCTTTCATAATGTGAGATCATGATAAATTTTGAAATACGATAAATTGAAGATGAGTTAAAGCTAAAAGTACAAGTTAAAGGCATTGAATTAATGAAAATACTTGAATAGCTCATGCACATACCAATCCGAAGTATCTCGTGTTATATCTATATGTATTGTTTAGGAATAATCAATCCGATATAATATATTGTTAACAACTTTTTAATAAAGAGTTTCATATGGTACTATATATATATTTCCTGTTTCCGTCTGAATTGGCTGTTGCGAGAGTTTGCAATGGGCATGTAATGCTTGTATAAACTGGTGTAGTATGTGGGAGTACTTACATTTTCTATTGTATTGATGATCAGCGCTCATAAAGCGAGAAATTGAGTTCAGCGTGCAAGACCTTGAAAGTTACACATGCCTTCACTCTACTAGTATAGCATGACTAGCATTCAAACCAACGGAAACCCGAAATATTTGGAATTGGAAAAAGAGAAAACCATAAAAAAGGACTTTGACTCCAAAGACCGGAAAGACTCCGGCTTTCTACCAAAGCCAGACGACGAGATGGTCAAAAAATGCTACTTATTTTCCGATAAAATGCGCTCACTATTATTTCAAAGCAGTTAAAATTCCATATCGTAACTATACAACTTGCTGCCCATGAGAAACAAACAGAAAATGTTGACCACATTCTGTACTTTGGGCTGTAACAAAGCAAAATAGGTTATATATAAAGTAAAAAACCCCATGTAGACCTATAAAATATATGTTCATGTCCTATAACATTTCGTATCGCAATATTTTTTTTCTTTTAGAGGTGAAAAAAAAAGAATTGAAAGCAATCAGAGAGAAAAATCCTTTTCTCTGAAAAAGGACACAACTACTGCGAAGCTAATATCATCATATCGTGACAATTCACAATATGTTTTCAAGCCTGACGTTCACGACATGACATCAAGAGGAGAGAACTCATACTCCTGATTTAAACGCGTTCTTACTTACTTACTCACACTTTTGTGCTTACATGTAGCCACTGTAAACAGCGGAATCCAAGAAAATGTTCAGGGTGCTGGGGAATCAAGTTGGGTTTCCTCATTGTACATTTGCTAACCCTGCATATACAGGGGTCTCGACTCTGGTCTGGTGTGTGTGTGTGTGGTTGCAGGTTATAGGTACAAAGAAATAGCATGATGCTGGAAAACACCCGAAAGTACCATAATGCAATGGCACACGGTATGTAAGATACATTCATTGTGGTTCAGAAGAAGGAGGAAAACGGAGAAGAGACGACGAAGATGATGGAGAAGCCAAAAGTTCCCTTTCTCGGTATTCGGAAAAGCTTTTCCCATGTCTCCGACAGAGAAACGAAAGGAGAGACAAAGTCCGAGAAAGCCAGACGGGCAGAAGAGAGTGAGGCTCCACAGATCTCATGCAGCGTCTTTCTCTCTCTCTCTCTCTCTCTCTGTTTTTTGTTCCCGGGGAAAATCCTTGCCTTGAAACGAAGAAACTCTGTCCTTTCTTCTCTTACAGCATCACAGCAATAAGACAGGCATAGCGTCATTGAGCCCATTCTTATCAAGAAAATTGGTTAAGGTTTCAGCATGAATATATTTATGAATGAGAATGTATATATGTATGTACATACATGCTCAGCTATGTAACACCAAAGATGCATGCAATTGATGCATGCTTTTACTCAAGTCTTACATAAATTCCTCAGATCACTACAAGCCTACGTACACCTCCGATCCTCTACATCCACACAAAGTTGTTGAGGATGTATATATAGTAGCATTAAAATGATATAACAAGGACAGGAAGTTCTCATATAGCCAATATCAGAAAAATGAAGATTTCTCCGAAATACACAATAGTTTGAGCAGCAGCAGTGTAGTAGTTAGTTACATAAAATTCTCATCTCTTTTTGTTGCTCTCTCTCAATCAAGTAAATCAGAGGGAGAAAACAGTCTGAAACCTGCTCCTCTTGTTCCTACTACTGCTGCTGCTGTTGCTGCAGTATATCAGCAGAGCCAACGAAGGGGAGACGTATAGCACAATCCATTTCAGTGGAAGGTTTGGGTATGTTGGACTCACATAAGCGAGGACGACGACGAGGCGAGCGAGAGAGGAGAGAAGAATACATACGTCTTACGTCAGCATACGTACGCTACTGACGTCTTTCGTCGAATAAGGGATTCGGCGAGATTCCCGTATCCTGCCGTAAATGTATAGGGACATCACATGTAAAAGCACATAAAACCAAACACGAATGTATGAATGTATATCCCTGAGAACGGAATGATAGAGTCCATATAGCGAAACCAAACCACTTTGCCTTTTTCCATCACATCATGCGCACCCCTTGGAAAAGCACTATTGTATTCCACTTCCATCCATCCCAAATAAAATGCAAACGTACACAGGGAATGGCTCGCAGATGAGATCCTTTCGGTGCTGGTGAGGATGCAGAATTACATGCAGCCTTTTTAATGAGAATCTTGTGTGGATGGTTGCATGTTATGTGTTGTATTCTGAATATTTGTGTGTGTGGTTGGATGGTCGACGACGTGGACGATTCTTGTGCTATTATTTCTATCCACCACCGTCATCATCCTGCTCCTATACGTTCCTTTCTACAGTACAACAACCGTTCCTTCCCGTCTTATGCATTTTACTACTTTTCTTCCACAAGTACAATGTATTAAAGGCTACAACCGAATGCATGCATGCCTCTAGGTTGGAGTTAGATTGGAGCTCCTGCCACACTGCTTCTCAAAGCAGCAGCTCAGAGCTTTTGTTACTGCTCCGAAACTGAAGTAACGCACGGCTGGTTTCCCTAAATATATCTATCGAAGTATATCATGATTCCAGCTCACTCCGCTTCAAAGATTCGAACGATTCTCTTCTCCTTCTTTCCTCCGGTTCTTCACTCACTCTCTCACTCCGCCACAAAGTTAAAAAGTAAACTTTTTTTTTATTATTATTCTTCACGTATCACTATTTTCTTTTCCCGTACCCTTTCTCTCCAGCCAGCAGCAGAAAGGGGAACTTCAGCCAGAGAGTGAGAGAGAAGCGAACAGTAGCAGCAGTAAAACTCGGCCTGAGCTGCTAGCTTGCAGTTGTTGGAGGAAAGCAGCAACATCAGCACTATCTTTAGTGGAACTACTTACAAGGTGATCTTATTGTAGCCCTCAAAACCCATCCCAATTTATAATAATACTGTAATCTGAGGAATCCAATTATTTTGTTTAGAAAAGTGAGTGACTATAATTGTTACATAACAATTTAAACTCTGAGTTTTCCCTGTTTTTAAAGCTTTTTTCAAATATTCATGTGTGTAACACTCAATTATTGTGAATGGATCCCGTTTTTTGTAGCGGTCATGCATTTACGTATAATAGAGCATAGATACATGCATAGGACATACATTCAGCTGCACACTTTTAGAATCAACTAAATTATTAATGTGCAATCGGATTCTGCTTCAAACCTTTTTTCCAAAAGTTAAAAGCAATAAATTTTAACACATTTTGTGAGTAAAACAGTACTTGGATGCTTCAGATGCTTGCATGTATATATTTGTGCTCCTTTGTGAATTGAAAATGTAGGGAAGAGGAAGTAAATTGTAGGTGGGTTGGTATTGGTAAAAAATATCTGCATGCAGAAAGCTCCTATAAGTACTTTCGCATGAGGGAAGGAGAAAGTCAGTTGGTTTGAACGGTACAGAAGCTATTGATAGTGTTGGTGTTACTGCTGTTGCTTCCACTTGGTCGTCTTTTACTTTACTCTACTATCGCTTGCATCACTCACCACCGCACCAGTAGAACCTTTCTGGTCTGGTGTTGCTGAAGCTGCTGGCACTAAAATTCCCTTGGGAAGATGCCGGTCGATTCTTTCAATAAATTAGCTCAGACGAGTTACCAACGTAGTTCCCAATGACCAATCATTTCACCATATTATATTCGTTCTCCTACTCATTTTCTCTTACAGTCTTCAATTCAACACGTTTGGAAAAGCGCAAGGAATGTAAGTAACTTACTTTACTTCACTTGTTTTCCCCTTTGCTCTTTAGAATATAGCACAAATATTTTTTTATTTACAAATACTATTTCAATTTTCTTGTCAATCACAAAGTAATAGATCATAGTTCCACTTCCAACTCTAGCACACGCTTGCTGCATCCATTTATTCATTTCATTTTCTCTACTGTTTGCATTAGGTTTATCTTTGTGCAATATACAAGTTTTGGCCAGGATTTTATGGGCGTATGCAAGCACAAAAAATATATTAAAAAGGAGAAAAAAAAGACGAAAATATATGAGCATATTATTTGTATTCAAGCATGCATGTTTGCATCCATTTCATTCCATCCACAATCCCCAATTCTAGTCCAAAGGCTCCAGTGTGTGAACAACGTGTATGTACATTACAAAAAAGTCGGTGTATCTACTTATATGTATATTTTTTAACCGACCCAGCCCATTCATAATAGAAATATAAACATACAAAGATATACAAACACAAGTATAAGCAATACGTAGTATATTATGGAGACTCCAAATATATTTATACACAAAGAAAAAAACTGCCTGACATGCATACGAAAGAGCAGAGGCATGTACTTTTACTTATTCCTATGAAATCCAACTTCCAAGTTATTTTGGTGGTTGCAAACTTTCTGGTACAATGTGTAGGTATGAATCTAAAATTACAAGTGGGCTATCAATCAGGAAATAACTTTTTTCTGTTGTTCTTTGTAATACATTATATAAAATTTGGCCATCATCCATCCAATCACCCTACCACTTTATCCTAGTTTGCTTGCTCGCACTCACTCACCCACCTTTTCTCACAGTCAGTGCATTCTTGTTGTTGTTTTTGTTGTTGCAGGGCAATAATAACAATCTTGATGATAAGACACAATATTAACCCAACCAGAAGGAGTGAGAAAGGAGAGAAAACTACAAGGAAAAATGAGTCAACAAGAAGGAGAAGTGGAAACAAGGAAAAGACGAAAGGAAAAAGTAACACATGAAGAGAGAAAGAAAAAATAGAGGAGGAACGATGTAAATGGTAAGGTTAAGAGATTTATTAAGCCAAGTCAGATTCAGACGTATGTATTTTTATCCGTTTTTTTTGCCTTGCTTCCTTTTCTGACTCTAACAAAGTAGAAGTAAGTTGGAATAAATATATATTTGTATACCTTTTAATATACTGCTTTCTGACTTTTCTGACTGCAGTCGTTTTTGCTTTTATTTTACCTTTTACTTTAGTTTGCTATTCCGTTAGTAGACCTTTCTCACAAAGTTTTTACAAGTAAGTGTAACCATCTACCTATGCTTGCATGTTCCTATTCGCAGTGTGTGCATAAGGGAAAGAGAGAGAGAGTGGTGGTGGTGGAGAGCTGAGTTAATGCTAGTGTGTGTGTTTGTGTGAATTGGGATAGTGTGAAAGCTTAGCCATAGGCAAAAAAAGAAAGGAGAGAAAAAGTAAGCGAGAAATAGAGAGAGGAGAGAGAACGAGTATGAAAGCAAAGCAGACGAACAAGTAAAGCGAGTCAAGCAAGATCGATAAAACAACAACGGGAGAGTAAAATATCGGATCCCATATATAAAGCAAAGTAAAGAGTCCGTTTTTGGTACACAGAGAATGAATAAGAAGAGTACATACAGAATGTGAGAGCCAGGTTTTTTAGGTACAGGGAAGAGCGGAGTTGCGGAGTGAAATGCAAGTCAGAGTCAGAGCAAAGAAAAAGTATAGGGGTAGCATGAAGCATGCATTTATACCCAAGCTGAGGATCTGTAGAAGGAGTAAAAAGTACATAAATACGTGTGCCTAGGCAGATATAACTAGTGTGGCAATGCATATTGCCAAAAGCGGTAGGCAACTCGAACTAGCTGAACTGAAGTGAGTAGAGACACGAGTGAAGAGGAGAGCTAATCTATCCAACAAGGCATATATAACTATAGTTAGAGAGAGAATGAGAGAGAGAGTAGAGCAATGTGCAGAGCTGAAAATATTATGTATATACATACAATGTACGTGGTGGTACGAGCAGACGGAGCAAGCAAGTCTTTTCCGTCACTTTACTTGAGTTTTTGGCTCTTGTTTGATTCTGCTGCTCTTGCAGCCGCTCCTTCTTTTTCCCCATCACAATCATCATGAGTCTAGTCTGGTTCTTCGGTTGCCTGCCTGCTTTTTCGGAGAGAAGGAAAGAGAGAGAGAGAGATCTGATGTGAATTAGAATCTTTTTGAGCATCTTCCAATTTATACATGCATGTCTATCCTCTCCTCTCACAGATATAGATATTATTTGAGGAGTTCCAGTGGTTAACTGCTTACAGCTTGGCGTGTAATGTGCACACTACACAATATCATCATGATGATGACGATGATGTATCTGTATGCATGTATGAACTCCAGGCTCCGGGTAACGAACAAAGTCCATTCGTACGTTACCAACATACTTAATGTCCTCTTATTACTGCTCTTCCTTCCTTCCTTCACTTCATTCCAATTGCCTTCACCTCTCTCTCCGGCTCCCCATAATAATACTGACTTGCCTTTCCACTCTTGTTATTACTGTATTGCACTCACTGCTCCTTAATGATATGACAATGCTTTCACTATGCCACCAACCAACCCTACCACTACTCATACACTTCACAAAACCAAAGGCGAATTTTGCCAAATGCCAAAACCAAGCTGAAACTGAAGTAAGTAAGTAGTTTGACTCTTTTTTGTGACAAAGGTTGAAAGCTGAAATAACTATCGCATCAACTCTCTACTATACCATAATATTATCCATATATATACATTCACACATCACACTACTGCTTCTTCTGCCCCTGCTCCTACAAGTCAGTGAAGTTTAACTTCAACAGTTCAGCATTTATGGATGTGACAATGATAAAACGAAATTAAATCCCATCACGTTCCATTCAAGGAACAGAGGAATAAGAATTGTAAGGTAAAGTTACTTCCAACTCCGGGGACGGAGGACGAATAACCAATTCAAAGGCTACGTACTTCTTCACATTTGTTCTTAATATATAGCATTGATATTGAATTTCGCTAATCATAAAAACTCTTGGAAATAAAATGGTGTAGAATTGAATGGGAACAATATCAGTAGGATTAGTTTTCACTTTACATTCCTCACATTATAGTAGTAGTAAGTATACATAGAAAGCATTATTAACAAGATTTGCATTTTATCAATGTCGATATTACTATATTGTTCATTCATGCTCCCGTTAACTTTCAACAAAAATCGCAAAAAATTCCATTGACATTGTATACTCATCCAATTATATATTGTCGTATTAGGATATGATATGGATGGAAAATTACAAAAAAAAACTGCTTTATTTTCCAGTTGTTAGTAGTCACATCATATCTGTATTATATTCCATCCAGGACGGAAAACGTTACATGAAACGAAAAGCAAGTCAGATGCAGATTCAACTTTTTTTTCGTGCTAAAAGGTTCAAGTTGCGAGTTTTGGGTTACGTCTAACTGCCAGGAGCATTTAAGTGCGACTGTGATCCAGCATCTGGTGTATTATACAATGTCGGAAGACTGGCAGCAGGCGGACTATGTTTACTATACATACATACATCTGGGTATATATTTCTCGTCTTCTGGTAGAATTTCGCGTTCCCCCTACTTTCCAAACACGTCATCACGTCCTATTATAAAACTCGCGTTGGATCTGCAGGATTACCATACAGTTTCTATGATAGATGCACATAGTAATACAAAATATAGATAAAAATACATACATTCTTTCTGCTCAGTCAGGGCCATCTTAAACGTTGCCTTTTCTCTAACTCGTTTTCCCTTCTGTGGTACTGATGTGGCATTCAGTTACCAATAGATTATATAAGGATGGAGATGAATGTACGTATGTTTTGAACGTACTTTTACCAGTATACGGGGAAAAAGTGGCTGAAAACCTGGAAAGTACTTTATTCTTCCTGAATTTTGTTGGCAACCGATCTGTTGTTTTTTCCTTCACTCGCACAAAAACGAGAGATGCCTTCATATAGCGTATGGGGGCTTCCACACAGCAGACAAACTTTTCTCTCTGGGAGTGTATGTTTGCGGGAATGAATGGATGTAGTCGCAAGACCTTCTATTCATTTATCTCTGCCTACGCACCAACTTTCTATCTGTCGCTTTTTCTTCTCCTCGTTCAAGTTGAGCTGGAACTCATCTGTGAGGTGAATGGTACATGTGTCACATTTAAAAATGAAATTGGAATCCACAGAAATTCTTGCTCGGAAAAATCGTTCCGTCGGCTCATTTCTCCTCTCCACTCTTCCTATTGTTAGGAAATCGGAGTGAAAATAGCTACCAACACACAAAAAAGAAGGGAAAATGTATTTCATTGTTACATGCAACATCCCAGTGCCAAGCTAGACTTTTTGATATGAAAGGTAGCACCACGAGAGAGAGGAACGGGGGTAGAACTACAATTTCACCCGTTCATGATTGCATTTTGCTCATTTATAATAAGCCAGTGTACAAATGGCTAATAAATGAAATGGTTGGTTGCCACAATTCAAGCAAGAATATTACTATAACTTGGTTCTTTTGTTGGAGAGAAAATTTTCAGGGTGAGCAGAAGCTTTGAAAAGGAGAGAAAAAAGAAAGAAATAAAAACCAAGAGAAAGCAAACATGATGATGGTGATTGTGTGATGAGCCGCATTCATTGTGAATTGCCAAGCTAAGCAGAATATAGCGTTGCAAGTAGTGGAATAGTAGAATTTCTACAATGAAACGACTGGCTCCCTACTTACTTACTATTTCATAATGTGAAGTAATACAGCGCTTGCTGCTACTCTTTCTCTCTTGCTGCTGGAAAATAGTCAAAAAGTATGAAAAAAGAAAGCAAAGTGAAAGAGAGACAGATAGACTAATCGTAAGTTGAAATGTGTACGTATAAGCATCAGAGATTCATTACATCCATTTCCCTTGCTTGTCGTGCAAGGAATCCCTTTGTCTCCAGTCTCGACAACTCATTTTTTACGTCCATCTCCTTTTCTTCCGTCAAACGACAACTCGAGCCAGCCATCCACATTAAGTTGTAAGAATTCTAATATGCACCACAGACAGCTCTACTCACTCACTCACTACTCCCACACTCTCCGAGTACAAAGAGGAAGTCAGATAAAGCAGGGTCTTGAGAAGAAGATCAATGCAGAAAGTAAAATAGACGTAGTGGCAACATAAAATGATGAGATCGTGCACAGGAAATCATAATGGGTGTTTGGTGTTTCTCCAAATGTAAACATGTACACTAGACCCGTTTTCCCTTTTTGTTTTGTTTAACATTCTCTCTCTCTCTCATGAAGCTACTCGCTTTTACAATATGAAACAGAATCTCTAAATAAGTACACATTTGTGGATGTAGAGAAAAATGAAGCAAGTCAAGTGCTTTTTGGTGTGCCCAAGCACACACGTTTATTATTACGCAGTCAGGATTTTTGTTTGTTCTCAAAGATAGAATAAAAAATCCTGTGTAAATTCCTGGGGGAATTGAACATAACGTGTCTAGCAAAGCCTTTATATTATGCATGAGCAGGTTGAAAGGTGGAAGTGGAAAGGAAAGTCAATGTTATACGAAATCAAAACTTGTGCTGAAGGTTACAATAATCTTGATATAAAGTAGGGTGGTTGTTGGGACCAGGATTTGATCCAGTTTTCACAAAGTTGTTTTGTCAGTTTTAGTAGTCCTCCTTACTCTTCCCTTTAACATGATGGGGTGGGGTGGAGTGTACCTACTACCTGTCGACATCATTTAATCTCATATGTGGGAGCTGCGAACGATAATGTACAAGGCAAACAATCAGTATTTGTCTATTTAACATTTCACATTGTCCACTGACCACAATAAGGAGCAAGTTCGCTATTGAATCGTACTAACGATATGAGTTTTGTGTGGTCGTATAGATATATGTATAGACGGTATAGGTGGGAGTGTAGGGTTGAATTACAATTTAGACTTGAAAGGAAACAAGGCTGAGAATCATCATTATAAAAGGAAGTAAAGCCCTCTTTCTCCTCTTGATTTTACATAACTTGGCCACTCTCCTACTCACCTCACTTGCTTTAAGAGAAGGATTTACACTTGATAGAACTAAGGCGAGTGACTTTTCAGTTGAAGCGTAAGAAAGTAAGTAGTCTCCAGTCTCGTTGTGAAGTCTCAACATTCTCACTCAAAATCTCACTGGACCTTTTTCTTGCCAACCATAAGCCAAAATAGCTTCCTCACTGGTTTGAGAGAAAGCACAACAAGAGAAATAAGAAGTATTCTGAATAGTTGCTTTTACGGTTACAAGTTACAATGAATGCGTATCAAGTTTCGAGGATTTAACTCGGACTCGCTGAGAGAGAAAGGGAGAAGGAAAATGGATACGTGTTTATGGAGGAATAAAGGGATGCCATTATCATTTCCTTGTCGGTTTCACCCACTGTTCCCCTTACGTAACAGATCTGACAAGAGTAGTAAAGGAAGCTTGTATTAAATGTAAGCACAACTTGTTATCCTCTAATGGAGAGATACGTATGAGCGTGAAGTGGAGAAGAAAGCCGTTTCAGTTTCAGTTGGTCATTCTAAACCAGAGTGATATTATGTACATAGGTGGGCATGTGAGCTCGTAATAATTTTGAGTCAAAGCAATGTACATCAGTATTATCTATTGTAGGTAAATGCGTGCATTGGGTTGTTAAGCATGCTCACTTGGAATGGAATTAGGATGGGATCTCTAAAAGCATGAATGTGAACAAGAGCGCTATTTAAATATTTATGAACTGGCGTTCCTTGGATAACCTAAAAGTAAATGAATATTTGGATCTAAATGTCAATTAATTATCCCATAATTTTTCCAGCTTTCACCAGATGCACCCCTACTACTACTACGATAGTCTTATTTGATTTTATTCTTTTAAAATTCCGTCTGCTACTCTCCTATTGCTATGCATCAGTAATATTGCCTTGCAGATACACTTATAACCTGTTCTTAGGACGCTCATGTTAATCTGACTTGACTCTCTCTGTAAAATATATTTTGTGCGAGATGAGACGGAGAAGCTGGGAGAGGCTGGAAGCGAAAAGTTTTTAGCTTTTCCCAACCAACCGCTCGCTCTCCTATTTACTCAACACTAATGGTCGGCAGCTAAGTTCTTAGTCCTAATGTTTTTCTTGTTTTCCCATAGGAATCTATCCTGTTCCAATGTTTACCTAGAGGATTTCAAATCAATTTTCTGGGGCTGGCTGCTTAAAGAGGTTTAAAGCTTAGGAGAGCTGTCAACGCTTTTAAATTAAGGAGGAAAGAAAGCAGCTGGTGCTACCAATACCTAACCAACCACACGCCCAAATAAGCACACTCCACCAAGAGCAGGATGACCAACTGATATAAAACAGCCATGCCAGACTATTCCATTCGATTAAATGGATAGATATAACGTAAGTTGAATATTTTATTCAGTTTTTGCCGGATAGCTTTGTTGCAGGCGATTTCAAACAAAATGCTTTCTCTGCTTGCTAAAAACTGCTTTAAGGCATGCTCAAACATTATATTTATTCATTCATAGCCAAGATCCAAACTACAGCATAATAATGAGATCAAAGTGATTTCTTTTTGCATAAGTTTCAATTTTATTCGCAACGAAAGCATTTTGGCAACTTATAAAATTTACCTGTTTCAGGTTGGCATATTCATAAACTAGACTTTATGTCCGTTATTAATCGTGTTGATTAAATATTTTAATAATACATTCATAATGAGCTCATGAGTAATACGACTCTTCTTTAAAATACACTGTCGTATAACATACATTCATAAAATCAAATTCGCATAGCGTTTTCATTGGAGTTGAGGGCTGGTGAGCGTTCTATGCTTCCGAAATTCTCTCCATATGTTGCTCCCGTTCTCGTTTCAAGACAACAAGGAGAACCAATGTAAAATTTATACTCATTCCTTCATTCTCTCTCTCTCTCTCTACGGGATCCTTGTCGTCTCAAAACTCATATATCACACCAACAATCCAACACTCACTGGTATTACATATAGTGGTTTGGTGACTGCTTCTCTCATCTCGTCTTGATGATGGGATCAGAGGAGAGGTAGAAGTTTGGGTTAGGTAGCGTCCCATGTTTTGAAGAATGGATGGTTACGCCATCATGAGACCAACCTGTGGAAGCTAGTTCCATCAAAACCTTCCTTTCCAGCTGGAGATGTTGTTCAAGCGTAAATCATATCCTGGAGTCCGTGGCGTGACATGAGCTGTTCCTAGCGTACAATCTCATCACTTGCACATCATATCATGGATTGCATACACTTTTATCATATCGCATCGGCAAGTCATTTTGTAACACTGATTGATAAAGATGGAGAGGCTTCTTATCTTAATCTTTTATTAATGTTTTGGGCTACACTCCATTCATCACAATGGAAATTGAGAAGGATCGATATACTCATCAATATTTAGTTTTGATGATAATTAAGTTTCATGGCTAACTTGGCTCAATAACCACAGCTCATGAATTTCATGAAGTCAAAGTATTCCACGAAACAAAGACGGTCGATTTATTTTGCTGTGCAACTTCTGAGATTCTAACAACTCTAGACTTCCAAACTTTTAAGAAATCAAGAGAGTTTGATAAATCTAATCAAATCTTCTTTCCACAATCTCAACAAAGTTGTCATCAACAGTAAAATATATTCAATCGGTGAGAATGCGAAAAGCAAACTCTACCATACCATTTTCTGCAAATAATGCAATCATGTTTACAATTTTCGTACCAATCTTAAAAGTAAGCATGTCGTATTATTTACAAAAATTGGAGCAAAGTATGGCTACAAAGAGTTGGAAGATTTCTCTAAGGTAATAATATCGATTCACTTGACTGTTCACCACCAGCTTTACTTTACACCTGTCTACCAAGGACTCACTCACTCGAAAGTGTTTGTTTGCGTTTGCAGCATTACTGCTCTATTGATGCGGTTTTTGTTGGGTTGTAAGTAAGAATACGACCACATTTCATGTCCTCCCCAAAGACAATCTCTCATCTTGATTTTTCCCAACTATTTTATTCTTTGCTCCACATCATCACATCAAATTGTATGAAAACAATCTCATAGGGAAATCTCCACATCAGCGAAAGGAAGCTCATAAAAATGTATACATATATAACAAAACATACCTTAAATCGTGCGGTGCAAAGGTATTTTTTTCAATTCATGCATTTTACCGAGTTTAAAGCAGAGAGAACTACAGTGATTTGAAAACGTCAGTTGTTATAGTGGAGTTCGTGATGTTTTTTGGTATGGTCTCGAAAACGTCACGGTTATCTGTCTCGAGAACTCTGAGACAATGCATAAAATCAAGATTTTATTTATTCTTCTTCATCTTCTTGCAACCAAGCTTATTTCAAAGTGAGAGTACATTCACATTCAATCCCTCGTATGTGGAGCTGAGATGAGGTATTCATGGATGGTTGAAAATAATCGTGAAGATGAAGATGGATGATGACGACAGGAGAGTAGAGCAGTGCAACTGATGTGTTAAGTATGTGCACATGAAAGGGACAAATGTAATTTAATGTGTGCATGCTTTTACACATTTAGTTACCTACAACACGGGCTTTTTTTTGCAAGTGTACTACTACTCGCACTACTATTAATCCACTAAGCCTGTCTGCATGACTGATACGAAAGAAAAAGAAAAAAGGCTTATCCAGCTAAAAGGCTCTGTTGTGAGCCGTGGCATTTAGTAATTGCACCCTGCTCTACTCATTTCTACTTTGGCTGTCCTCCTGCGGCGTACCTAAAATCCATGTCGTTACGTGACGATGATGATGATCACCATCATCATGACTGTTGAGACTCGGATTGCTCTGGCTTGACTGAAGATTGATGCGCTTTGCTGTACATGTTTATTCCATGCATGTATTCAAGCAATACGCAAATACATTGCTATCATTGACTACTACTCCACTTGGACAAACACAAATAACAGGGTAAGAAACTGATAAAATAAAATAAAAACGAGCAGGGAATAAGGGAAATAGGATTTCACATTCTCATCTCATTCTCATGTTTCCCAAAAGGGAAGCCAAAATGGCGTTGTGTCGTCGTCGACGACATATCTCCCTCACAAGAAAGACGAGCGTTTTTAGTAATGTAATGTGTATCAGGACAGCACACACACATCAAATCTTCAGTGTTTGCCATATTAAATGAAGTTGAATATACGCATTTTTGGATGTAGAGCTGTGATATAGATATATCAACACAGGGGCTCACCCTGATATCGACCGTCCGTCACTCTATTCTCCTCACATTTGGCGAATGGTAAAACCCGAGGAAGGATAGTGGGCTGTACACTAAGAAACAAAGCTCACGTTTGTGCTTCTTGTCGCATATGCACAAGTTATACCTATTATGGTAGAAAGCACAACGAGTGCCATTGATACTCAAGCTGTACCTTTGCTTATGTGCTCCTCTTTGAAAGTTTGAGATGTAAGCGAGACGTCCTGAACTGAAGTCTCAACTGAAGCTCAACGGGATTTGAGGGAGTTTTCTGAAGAAAACAGGGAATGCCACAGGAGCGGATTGTGGAATCAGCCCCATATGGTTGCATTACACATATATACATAGCTAACTTGAGCAAAACGGTTTACTCCTCATCCACGTATGCATGCATGCTATATATTATAAAGGCGTCCTGAATCTGAGTAATGCAAAAGATTTTCAGGTTCTATTTTTTCATGTTTTAAGAGTTGAGCTCCTTCACAGTAGCGTACAGTGCGGCTCTGATCTAATTCACTTTAGACAACGCTCCTTTGCTGACGCTCTTCTGTCGACAGTCAAGTCGACATGCGCTCACATTCCCGTCCCTACCCGCTTTCCTCCTGCCTTTTCTTTCTCCGGTGTATTCTCTCGCCCTCTCTCTTTCCAGAGGAACTCACCACCATTCTAGCCTACTGCTATACTGCTACTACACCACCATAACCCAAGTTCCTTTATTACAGTGCTACTACCCATTTTACCACCCCAATAGTGGAATTCTTATACACGTTTATGATGCCTTGTGTATACACACACCTTTTGTATACACGAAAGAGCCAAGTTGCACACCCCCATCCTTACTTTTTCCTAGCTTTTCTCAAATTTTCTCTTAAAAAAGTTGAAACCAGGCGCGTGGATGGAGACCACACTCTTATGAAAACCTGTTTTTCTACTTTTACAAGCTGAAACTTTCTCCGTCATGATTCCCATGTACATACGTACATACTGGTGTATGTAGCCTAAAAGTATGCATCTCATAGAGCGACCATACACATTTATCTGGCTAAACTGTCTAAAAGTGTGTTGGTATTAAATCCTCATGCATATGGAATCATTTAGAGACTGGAATGTTGTCACACTTACTACGTACTTTTTGTATGTATGAATCCAAAGGAAAGTACACACATACATTTTTATGTTACGCAAGTGTCAGAGACAAGACTGTTTGCAAATAAAGTTTGGGTTGTGGAAATACAATAATATAATATGAAATCCTATACTATCACGTTACAAAGTAAATATTACGTTCTTTTCACTTTGTCTCCAACTCGTTTACCCCATCAACTCCGTGTTTGCACATGCATCCAAGGTAAATGGTTTGGATATCAAATTTTCATTTGCCCTCACTCTCAGTATTTAGCTTTTGTTAGCAACTTTTGCTTGCGCTGGCTTAGGCAGAACAGCAGCAACTTTCACTACTGCCACCCGAGCTCCACGCCCTTCTCATGTTTGTTGGCTGCCACATCGCATACCATTTGTCTTTTTTATTTTTTACTTCCAAAAACGGATAAAAAAGTGTCTGGAGGCTGGATCCAAGTAATTTTTCGCTTATGTGTACAGTGTACTCACCTAATTCATATTATGTACCCCTGTTTTTGGTTAAATGCTACCATTTTTAACTTTCCAAAGCATCCATTGTAAATACATAATAGGACGTGAGTACGCAGTTATTTTCGCTTCTCCACAAATAAAATGGTATGCCCGAATTGATTGTGAGAGAATTCGTGGAACTGTGTGTTTATCAGGAATGGATGCTTTCCATCTTGTTTTGTGACATAGCATCGTTGTTTGTATGCTCGTGTTCACTCATAATATCGAGTTATTGTGTTTGTACACAATAGTTTTCTGACATTTTTTTGTCGCCACACTATTTGCGATATTACTTTCACTACTATATATTACGTTTTTGTTGTTTCCGCTCCGAATCCATACAAACATGGGTTTTCCCTGTACTCATCGTCAGTTTCATGGATATTTTCATGTTGTCGCCTTTCATGTTATTTTGCTGTCTGCAGACACCAGAAAAAAAGAGGGCAATAACCAGAAGTAGAGTCGTAGAAAACAGTCATATCTTGCTGTGATCTAATATCATAAAACATACTAAATAACTATACTTATTTCCCATATCATGGCAAACGGAATTGCCCGAGATCTACAATGCACACAAACCATTGCAGAACAGTGATGCGATGAGGTTTTAAAGTCTTTAAACATACTTTTTGTACATGGGATTCTAGTAAAAGTACGTTTTTATTTTCAAATCTTTCAACAAAACAAGTTTGCTGTTGTACACCTTACCTCCCTGTTTTGTTTGAATGCTCATATATATTGTCATTCCTGACTGTAATGCCAAGACATTTTGAGCTCGTAGGGAAAATCTAGAGAATGGAGTACAGTTTCCAGCAACTTTTTCAGTAATAAACTACTGGAATACATAGAGACACAGCTCCAACATGTAGGTTACAAACTTCCTACTTGATTTCCCATTTGAATTTTGAATATTTGATTCCTGATTGCTTCTTCCGGTGTTTTCTAGTAAGAATTTCGCCTAAATACAATGAAAATGCAGCTAGCGGAATAAACATTTCCATATCAAAAGTGATGTAGCAATGCCCCAAAGACAGTTTTACCCTCCTCGTCAGTTCGCATGATACAAAATAAGTAATAAGATTACCAATGCTACAATGTATGATGATGATGACGTTACTTCTTGGAGTGACTGCTGAATTTTTGCTGTTTTACCAACAAAACTTTAGGGAGTTGGAGGGAGAAGAAAATTATTTCTATCAACAGCTAAAAGGGCTTTCGGTTTCTACATTTCTTCTCGTTTTGAGTAGATTTCTGCATTAGATTTCTGTTTACTTACATAATTCAAGTCTCTAGGTGGCTTGAGCAAACATTGTCAATTGGTATAGGGACTGCCGAGGGTGCATCACAGATGTTCCTCTGTTTAAGCAAAAGATTTTTTCCCTAACTTATTCATACATAATGGCAATAAAGGTAAATATTAGATGGCATACACCGTACGTTTGTACACAGATGTGGGGAGGTGAATACATATAAAACGTATACGAGATTCGATCTAGATAAAATGGGATAGAGAACAGGAACCAGCACGGAATTGAAAGTGTTGTAACATTTGTGACGAAAGTGGTTTGCTCACATCACATCCATCCGCATCGAATTGGTTGTAGACTTATTTTTTTTTTGTATGGAAAGTGGGAAGGAAATAAGATTTTCCTGGTTCCTTTCACATCATATTATGGCTGGCTAATGGTAAATGAAATGAGAACAAATACTTCTTGTTTGCTCCTTTCGCACACACACGGCTGCATGTACATTATTACCACCAACCAAACCAACCACCTCAGTTTTGTGTGCTCAGGAAATAGAATCGCATCACGGACATAGCTGACTTTGATTACTGCTCAAGGAAAATGGGTAGTCATTAAAAGAGATGAAAATGGATGTGAAATTAATTAGTTAATTACCATTAATATTCTCACACCTCCATTTGATACAACTTCTGATGGCCTCTATTATCTTGCTCGGCGAGTATAGTAGCGAATACTAGATGGCAACTAGGATTTTATACCTTCTTTTTTGTCATGTTTTCTTGTTACATCGAAAGCTCTTGGTTCACTGAACGAAGATGATGATGATGATAATTGCGAAGAACATGAAATTCGTTATAATGGTTTTGCTAAGGGCTGTTTCAATTGCGGGGTGTAAGAGGATGGAATGCCATTTTTCTATTATGCACCTTATTATCACACCATCATAAGTGTTGGCTATTTGAATGTGCGTTATTGAAAGAACGCCTCAAATGTTTTTCCAACAGAGAGGAACAATAACACTCACCCACTAGCACAACCAGCAGTCAGTAAACTAAATTTAGCAGCAAAAACATAGAGACAACCGGCTGCAAAGAGTTGAGCAGAAAGTTAAGGACCATTGTGTGCACTTCTATTAATGTGACTCGACAAGAATTAAGTAGAATGAGAAAAGTAAAGGTCGAGGATTTTTGTCTCTTGTGTACATAAAGTAACGAAAGGGAAAGTCCATAACATTTGCTCACAACAACCCTTCATAGCTCTCTGACTCTGCGACATGTGCGTGTGTATATTTTCAGAGGACCTCTGTCTACAATGCCTCTAGGGCTGGGATTGGGAATATTGGGATTCATATCGTCGTCCCTATTTTCAGTACAAAAGTAAAAGTGCATTTGATCATTTCATTTGAAGCCAAACACTTGAAAATGTCAAAAAGTTGCTCACTTTTTGTATTTTTTGGGATAGAAAAGCACTCTTAAAAAGGATGGCTAAAACTCCTCATTTTTTTTCAAAAGATCTTGCCTGTCATACTTTAAAATGATGCATCAGCATCACAATCTACAACTCCGTTTTAATGCGTGAGTTTGTCTTCTTCTTCCATCTTCTTGTGATTTTCATTCCTCGCTGATTAGCCCAAATTGCAGTGAGAATTAGAGGGAAATTCTTTCCTAAAAAACATGCAAGTTAATGAATGGTCTACGAAAATCAAATTAAGCCTGGGAGTATTTTATGTCATACCATAAGAACGTTGTTATCTTTTCAGCTATTTCTGCCATTCGAAAAACGAAAATTCCATTCGCATCCTCTTCAATCGACATGGTCTGGTATGGTATAAGGGTAAACTCGCCTAGCGTAATTTTCTTACGCTATCCCAACTATATGCCAGTCATTTAAACATTAAAGTAAAGTCGTGAGTAATCTTAGAATGAGAAACGGAGACTTCTCTTATTGTTTCAACAAAAACGATCTCCACTTCAAGTTACTCGGAGTGAGAACTTGAAAGAAGCAAAATACTCAGCCAACCAGGCCTTGCCTCCTTCATGACCATGTAATAAATACTTTAAGTACTTGAATTAAGAATGGGACTTTTCGACTCCGTTGATGATGATGGTGGCATTTTGTGTGGGATTCTCATTGCACAATCTAGAACAGTGCAGAACTACAGAGGCTTTGCTGATGTAGCTATTAGAACGAACAAAAAAGCTCTCAATGGAAGAAAAAATGTGTGTATCACAAGGGTTCGTAATTTAGATGTGCATTTGAAAAGCGTTTCGTTAAAAAATGTTACAGTCTTTTGTTGTCTATAAAAATTTGCTAGCTGGGAAGACAAAGCAGAGCAGGGCATTTCTTTCCATTCCTTCTACTATATTTACAGCCGGCATTACATCTTCTGAATTGAAGTGTTGTTTTGCTAGTAATCACTATTGTAAATACACATAACACATAACAACTAACGAATGTCGCTTCCCTGTCTGCTTGTGGGCACGATGGCGGAGAAGAAGAGCTTGACTTGAAAGATAATTATTTAATTACGAGACTCATTAATATCGTCTGGTCCTATTCGCTATAAAATGAGTCGTAAAGCAGGGTAATTGGCTGTCTCGAAGGGAAATTTTCGGGAGACTTTATTTTTTTATGCTGCAAGTGCAACACTCGCGTTTTATTTTTTTTGCCGAGGGTTACAAAAGATTGGAATCCCTTTGGATATATTATTTTACAATGGTTGTATATCTCCGGCCGACTGTAAAACGCTCAGCTATTGTTTAGTCATGGAGCCAGAAAAGCTGCAAATCGATAGTGTAAAAAAGTAATGCTGAGTGGTGGTTTTGGCAGAGTTTTTGTATTACAAGAACTATATATTCGCATAATAAGACTGCATTACAATGCATTTGATTTCAAGAAAAAGAAAATTGTTTTCGTCTTCCAGTTTCATTCAAAGTAATATGGTCTACATGGCTTGAAATACATTTACAAGATCAGCCGCACCACTTGGCAAGCTGTACATGAAATATATAAGATTTTGTGGGGGTATGAATTGGTATCCGCATAAGAAATAAAATATAAACACCCATTTTGGATTCAAAAGTAGCATGAAGGAGCCTATTAAAGTAATTCACCGGATTGATTCACAAAATCGGTCTTCTTTTCCTTGTGGTAGGGAAACTCCATTATATTCAGTTCAGGTTTGGAGCATTTGAAGAAATTTTATGTGAAACATAATACATTTGTATGGATAATACATTTCTATATTATACCTCACTATACACAGCGAAAACTTGTGAAAAGGGGGTTGATTCAGTAGGTAGGAGCAAATTGTAGTATTGTGTCAACTACAAAGTACATGCTTGTTCCCCATAAAGCACGCATTTTGGTTTAGTGAGAATCATTTTGTTAAATTGCCGGAGTAATCAATTTGGATTTTGTATGCATACATGAATGTTGTTACGCTACTGTTCTATGTATCTAGCGTATCATTCCATCCGGGTAGCAACAAAACATGAAGCTTCCACACCACACCACACCACCACCATCATCACAGAAACAGTAGCAAAGGGGCACAATATATTCGCATCATATCATCATCATCATCATCCGCGTCGTCGTCATCATTTTAAACAAAACACAGGTTAAGCAAATGCTGTCTCCTGTTTGTCGTTTGCTACCCATGTATATTACTTTGTTTTTTGAGCCAGGTATTTATCTCAATTTGGGTAACAAGCTGTGTAAGCTTTACTCTCGCCAAAGGAACAGAACTGAGTGAGTATGGTAATCATCATCATCATCGTCATCTTTCCTTTTCTCTCTCTCTCCGCACATCTTCCACTCGCTATTGCTCGGGAAAAGACAAGATCCTCCTGGTAACTTAGTTTGTTCTATTGCAATATACGGTTTGATTCAGTCAACGAGTGAAAAAGAGGACGAGCCCTTTTGCTCAGCCAACCGTATAGTCACGGAGTAATCCTGCCCGCAACTCCTGGCAAAAGAGACAAACAGGTTCTTTTTCCATGCATATCACATCACATCTCGCAGCCCACTCTGCAAAATAATATGAAGACAGTGGAATGGAGAGCAAAAGCAAACAAGGAGGTTTTAACAGAAAAGGCTTTTGCTATTTGTGAAAAAGCATATCATGTTTCAACTCTGCTCTCAAGCAGCAGCAGTGGGAGCAGCAGCTGCTGCTCCACCACCGACCACCACCATCCAAACGTTATACGAATGAATGGTGATGATGGTCCTCGTCGTCGTATCAAAAGGGAAAGAGGTGATGTGCATTGTAAATTATGCAAATGGACTGAAACTGGCTGTGAAAAGCGATGGATCACACACAAGCACAGTCAAGCAGACAGATATTAAAGCTATTACGGCATGCTCTCACGAACTAAAGTAGCGTATTTTTCTTCGGGAGCCTTGATCCGTTTTGTGCTCAACTCTTCTTATATAATATTTTCTCCACGTTGTGTGAGGGATGATGGCATAAATAAAGAGTAAAATCTTACATTTTAACCCATACGGATGTCTCAAAAAGACATGACACTTTATACGCTCTTCATTGTCATTGCACCGTCATCACGAAAATACATATGAAGGATGTTGGCCATTATCTTAAACACAAGTGTGAAGATTTGAAGAAGATTTTAGATTTACTACGGCCTATCATTCCTAAAAAAAGACAAGGGGAAGCATCCATTTCTCTTTATCATTTTCTCCTCTTTTTAACTACCGTCATATGCACTGTGCACAACTATAGTGTCATCACGAACAAACTACTACATCCCATTTCTACGTAAATTCCGACGACGATTTGTCTCTTTCTTCCCATTCCATTTTTTGGTTTGGTGATGCTGACGACGATGATGCCATTTGCTCATGCCTGTCCGTGTCATCTTGTTTTCTGCCCAGTCATTTTGTAGCTAGCATTAATGGTTTTTTAAAGAAAAAATTTCCACCATGACAAAACTTTTTTCTCGTCTTCGCGGACGAAAATGAGCTCATTCGAAAACCAACTTAATGGCGCTCTGGCTCAAGCCCCATGCTACTACTTCCCATATAAAAGTTAATTGAATAGAAAATCTTTTCCCGAAATATTATTGTCTTTGCAAATGTGCACAATCATGAAATAATGTTACGTAAACAGTTCTTGAGCTTATCATGATGAAAATTAATTTGGCTTATAACTGATGCTACTGATGATAACACATTAGATTTTACAGCCATGCAAATGACATGATTAGGCCTAGCTATTCCAAGAACTGAGCCTGCAACAACGGAGCGGAAGTACGGATTGATAAAGTCTAGGAAAAAGTTGTGTACTTCCTTCGCTTCGGCTGGCTATGTACCACATTTGGTCAATAATTAACGAAATGTATTTGAAAGCTTTCCACAAAGTGCTAACACGTCAAGCCGACAACAATCATAGTGGTAGTGGCATCATATATCCAAAGACGTGACGCTTTGAGACTGTATGAGAAGGCATTATATTTCATCCATTTCGTGGTTTCATGGAAGTGTTCACAAGGTTATGAACCTTTTCCGTAGTGAGCATATTCATGCATGCATATCATCACCATCAGCGATATCGTATCAAAAAGCAAAAAGGGATACATCCAGATACATGTATACATTATTGTAATGTTTGTAGTTTGTACATGTACATCATCATCAGTATTTATGGTATAATATATTGAGCATTTCTGGTTCAAAGTACTAGCATTTGTTTAATGAAAGGGACTTTGCTTTCCATTCCTTCTCAGGAAGGAAGGGGTTAGTGCACACGTGCTATTTGCTAGATATCTCGCCTCGTTTTTCTTCCCTGGTGATATTTCCATTTCCACTTGGTTTTTGCTCACCAGTTTGCTACCTTCCATTCCACACAGTTCTTTATCCCTTTGAAAAAGTTTTTCTCATACAACCTGGTCCCCAGTTACGTTCCCAACCACCCAGAGAGGCTCGTTAAGGTGCGTTTGACAGTAACTTGTGGTTCTGCTAGTTTCATGTTGCCCAATAAATGTGTACATATGCTGCTCAAAAACTTTCCAACATCTTTTATCTCTCGCTCTCTCTCTCTCCTTGAAATGTTGCCGCAATTTATGTTGCAACACAAGTGCTCCTCTGTTGTCTTTCTCCTTGAGTAAAGCGCCAGAAAGGGGAAACCATACCAGGTATCACATCACATGTATCCATATGGATTCAACTCTGATCATTTTAGGTGAATAGTTTCAGTGTCGGTTGGTATTGGTACGCCTCTGTAGTTACGCTCAAGGAAAGGAAGTAAAATAGAGCATCCCTCCCTCCAACTTTCTATTGGAAATGGTTCGGAACGGATATTAAGAGTTTTACCTGTAGAACCCATATATTATTTGATTTACTTAGTTAGGAGTAAAGATATTATCCATCTCGTCTAGCACTATGATATAGTTTCGAGAATGGATGGAACAGAATACTTTCCTGGGTAGCCCCTGCTTGGCGTGAAGCATCCCTGATGGCTTCAGTAACGTTGAATCCAATTTTAGACATGTCAGTCCAAGATTTACAACCGTTGATGGGGAAGCAAAAGAGATTTGCGATTTTTTTGTTGAGAAAATCCCAATCCAAGTTTGTTTATGTTAATGGTACTTTTTTCGTGATGATATTGTATCTATTGATAAACTGGATCGGATCGCATATATTGTCTGTTAAAACCTTTTCCATAATCTAAACAATCTTAGTTTGCTGTTTAGTTGTTCTTTCCTTCGGTACAATATTTTATATTAAAACCAGGGTAAAATGGCAATGCCAGGCAAGTAAGGTGGTATTGGTAAATTTATCCAAAGGAATTTCCGATAAATTCATTTGTTTTCTTGGTAAAAGCATTTCATCACGGGGAGAGATTCACAAGTCCTTTCAAAGCTGTGACTGCTCTCATGATTCATACCACTTTTGAGGATATTACATACATATATATTAATGTGTTATGTATCTATTCGGGCATGCATACTTTATTTCCATTTTCCATTAGGAAAAGGAAGAAGAAAAAATAGGAGAAAATAGGCAACAAAGTGAGAGAAAGAGTGTTTTTAAAAACGAATATTTTTTATGTGAATTTCCTCCTTTCTTCCATTTTCTCTCGGTGGATTCCAGAGAGAGAGAGGGAACTCACATCACATTCACATTGTGTTGTAAGTATCAGAGTCAGCGACTTGAGCTATTTTCTTCGGCAGTACCAGCACCAGCTAGTTTTTTTTCTGTTTCCTCGTATCGTTCGAACATCGTTTTGTATTAGACAGGGCAATCTATAAATGCCTGTTTTCCTGTACAATGCCTGGATTTTGTGCACGCATCAGAGAATAAGGGAACAAAATGCATATACATGAAATTTGCAAAAAGTTATAAAGGGCAAAATAGAAAAGCGTAGGAATAATATAGGATATTATGAATCCGCGCTTACTCTATACTGATATTATTCTTCCCACCCCATGAATTGTCTGTATATTTTTCCAGCCCGAGTGAGAGTGAAATGTACTGGCATAAAGAGAGTTATTGTGGAAATGTACGTATATTGCTCCAGTATATAAATGTTTCAGTGCGATATATCCAGGTTTATTCCATTCCTGCGTTGATGGAAGCCTTTATTTGGCTCGGGTTGGCTGTTTTTTGAAGACTCTTTTGCTTCTGGAATATAATCATTAATCTTGGCCGACCTGTCATCCATCCAACGATCTAACAACATCGAAGGACCTGAAAGAAGCCTCCGTTCCATCCATCCATCTCCTTCTCTTTTCTATCTATCCTTTTTCCATGTACGTACTTTGGTTGCCTCTCTCTCTCCCTTCTAAAAGAAAATCTTCAGCTTTATTTTTCATTGTGCATTAATTGAATGTGTGGTAACGCTCCCTTTATTTTCGCTCTCTCAAGTTTTTTGATTCTCTGAACTAAAAACGTGAGTCAACGGAAAAGCCTTGTGCCGTACCTTGTACCGAGTTGTGCTGTGTTCTGTGATGGCTCACAAGTTCCAGCATTAGTTAGTTGTCTCTGGCCACCTTTTTTAATCATCATGGAACACTTCACCTAAACAAGTCTCCACTAAAAGCTTGTAGCAGTAATAGTGCTCTGCAGTAATGCTCCAGTTCCTTGAATGATTTCTCCACACCATCGTAATGTTCAAGTTAACTGGCTAATTCGTACATGATGTTAATGCTATTGCGGTTATATACCCAGAGGAATACTGAATTTGATCTAACTGAGCACGTTTAACCGTATATCCGTGCCGTGAATACCATCAGAGCCTAGTGGCATTCAATAATGTTCCGCTTTTTTTCTCAGCACACGTATTTCTGAGTGTTAAAAATATAACACAGCATAATACTATGCCGTGCGAGACGAATTATGTCCAGCTCGAATTGGAAAGCATATTGTTAGGTAAAGGGTTTGACCCGGTCAAATATTTTGAACTGTCTCGTCAAACTTTGACGAGACAGTTCAAAATATTTTGAATGATGCATACTATTCTTTGGAAATATTCTTGTGTAAAAAAATACGTGTGCGTAAAATTGTGTTGTGTAGAGAAATACACATTAAGTTGGAAATCAATGGTACAAAGAATCAATGATCTCTATTCATTTCATGACGGTACCAGAAGATGAGATGAGCTAATGTACTCATTCATACATGTCAATGTCCCACGTAAAAACTCAATGACTTGATGAATCTGAGCAATTCAGTTTTTTGGTTCTTCTCAGGTATTTTTTTCATCCCTTCTCGCTCTGTTGGAATTCATTTCGTTTCATGTGATGACGAGGAGCAGACATGAACTTATGTGTTTTGGACGTGGCTGAAAAGAGTGAAGAGATTTCACTTCTTGTAATGGATGGAAAAGTACAAAACGACATTCATGTATGCATGTGTGGGAACCATTTACAGGAGTATACATACATAAGCATTCACAATGAAAGCCTTGCTCTGCCATGTCCAGAAAAGAAGACGTATCTAATTTACGATGAGGAGCTAGTAAACTAGGAAATAGTGCAAGCGAAGGGCACTCACAGATCCACAGACTGAAGACGAATCTCCTCTAAAGTGTAAAAGCATTCTTGAGCTGAGAACGGGCGATATTTCATACGTCATTTTGGTCATTTATCTCTGCGTGCTTCGTCTATTTTCACGAATTGAAGTTGAGGAGAAGGATGAGTAGAGAGGAAGATGAAAAATAGAGTCAGTCTCATCCTTTCTGATGGTGTTTCACACACAAGAAAGGGTGGAATAATGCGATCTACGATGAAGGAATTTGATTGTTCAATTTCAGTTTTGACTCTTGTCAGAACAGCGATGATGGGAAAGGAGCTCTTGATATTGTTGGTGGTAGCTTTTTTGCTAAGCTTATATGGTGTTTCGGAACTTCTCACGTTAAGTTCTGTCCTGATAAACGTCTCCTATCATAAAAGGGTTAATTATTGACTCTGGGAAAGCTTGATGACCGTATTAAATGACACTTGACCACACGACAATCGCACAACTTGTATGGAAAAGTTAATCAACAAAAAGCATGAGTGGCAGCAAAAGAAAAAAAAGGTTGGCGATCACTGTAAAAAAGTACAAAGGAGCCATCAAATCCGATTTCCTTCCTTCCTATAAATGATGAAGGGAATGATTTCTTGGAAATCTTTGCCGAATCGTTGTTTCCTCTCGCTACTTGCTTTGGATTTTGGTATAACTTGTCTCATATTAAGAAAATGGTGGTGTATTGCTACTTTCTATAACTTCTAGAGATATATTGATAGGACATAAATCTTGCACAGCTTGTCTAACTGACTAAATCTCTTTTGCCGGCTGCCGTACCGATATTACCCAGACCAACCCGAGATAGATGATGGTTGGTGGTTAACCTTACCGCTTTTCTTCTTCAGAACTCACCTCATTCATATTTCTATCACCAAGAAACTGTCTTTCAACTCCCACCCTTCTCTTAATCTCTCTTTCTCCGTCCCTTTTTATGTTCCTTTTTTACGTATAAAACGGCGCACCTCCTGCTTAATGATAAAATACGGTGCGGTAGAAAAACTATTGCCAAACTTTTTTTTCTGCAGCGGCATAACTGGGAAAAACTTTATAATATCATAACTTGAAAGTTGAGCATTAACAACGGGAGTTTCAAGTTCCTGTCCATTATCAAAAGGCAAAAAAGTAAAAAGGAAGTTTTTTGTTCAAACTAATTACAACACGCAGTCAAATTAACTCTTTCAAATTAAGCGACAATGTCCTCCATCTGATCAATACAACAAGTTCTTCATGGAATTAAAATCTTAACAAAAATAACTCGAAGGTAATATCATCTCGGAGGATATATAATGGGCATAATAAAAGGGATATTTTTGCTTAACTAAAGCAAAAGAAGAAAAAAAATTCGTGCGTGCACTAAAGACTAAAAAGGCATTACGATAAAGATGATGATGAAGGATGGGGGTTGGCTTTTTCAGAAAAAGCATTTCATTTCGCTTTTGATTTCCCCTTTCATGAATTCACGCATGCATGCATGCATGTCTCTCTTCATGAAGCATGCGATGTAAAACGGAACCTTCATAGCAAGAAGCATGATGGCTGCTTTTGACGTTGACGAACTTGCTACTTTGCGTCGATTCCCTGGGAAAGCCACTGTGGTTCTTTGGAAGCTCACATTTATATCATGTGCATCCCAAGTGTGATTAAGGGTACAAAATAGTAAAGCTACTAATGCAAATGGTAATGAAAAGGAAACTAACAAAACGAAAAAATAATATAGAGGCGAAGACAGGAGCATGTACATACAAGGAGAGAAAAAACGGAATGAATAGAAAGACAGCAGGAAGATGATGGAAAGGTAACTCATTTAAAGTGCTGGTGTGTGGTGGTGGTGGTGATTGGACTGGAATGATTTTTTAGCATCGTGCACTCAGTATAAAGTTACATGTTGAGAATTCAATGTAGCCAACTATTTGAAAGCCACATTTTTGTGCTTGCTTGCAGAAGCCTATCAAAATGAAAAAGTAACGCATGTCATCCCAAATTGCTAAAACATATAGACTCCTCTTCCATAAACGAAATGAAAGGAGCTCTATGGGATGACAACCATGTAGCGAAGCAAAGTAACAAAAAACAACCGGAGCCTTCTGTACTTTTTTTTAGCTTTTGTGTGTAGTATGAAATTATTGATTTTATCGAACAATAGAAAAACAAATAAAAAATGGGAGAGCTCAAGAAATAGTGGACAGAAAGAAACTCTGACTGTAGTAGGTTAACTCTGATTTCTGTTCCAATAAACTGCTAGACAATCAGAATTCAGAGACATGCTCCGTTTTGGGTTAAATATTATGCATAATTTAATTGACCA
>JAQGAP010000565.1:0-31656 GCA_034697805.1 Orchesella bifasciata
GTAGCTCCACTAAACGGTTGTGGGAATCCACCCAAACAAACTCGTCTGCTGAAGTTACCTGTAAACATAAACATAATCGTTTTTAGTGTCAACCCTTCATCATAAAATCACAACATGAGTCACTTCTCCCCACACAAATGAAAGTAGCCATAAATACCACTTAAGACGAATTTAAGGAACAATGTATAATCATGAGCAAACTGAGCTACCAGCATCATCATCATTGTCATCATCATCTTTTAGTATGGAGCCAAGGGAAAAAAGCAATAACCAAGCTAATCTTTTTCTTCAACCGGAGCCGCATACAATTGAAAACGTTTCTCTAAAAACGGATGCTCATTTAGCCATAATTTCTCACACAGCCTAATATTATGCATAACGTACAAATGGACAAGTTGCTCACGAGTCATTAAAACAGCAGGCGACTCCGAGATAATAAAGCTTCATTAAAAGTCTTTTATGTCGCTCCGCTGATAAAAAATGCAACTCGCAGTGGTGGCACTTTGCTCATATCTTCTATTCTTAAAGAAACAACTTTCCTCCTCCTCAGTTTCCCTTTGAAAAAGATTTGAGGACTGCCAACAAAAAGTAAAAGTAATAAAAACCAAAAGTCACAAAAAATTATCCCATGAAAGAAGAAAAAAACGAGGATTTGCTTAATTAAAAAGTAGTTCTCGTCCCTGCACATTTTATTGCTTTTATTAAAGGGAAGATGAAAGGTCACAACTTGTCACCGTTTTTAATGGTGAGCAAAAGTACAACGATTAAAAATGAAGAGAGAGAAAATCATATAAAATATGACATGTCCGCAATGGAATTTAGTGTGGATGAGCAAGGTTTTTATAAGTCAACACCGGTATAAGTCATCATAATGTAATATAATATCCGTTTATCAAAGGTTATCTTAAAGAAAACCGAAAGTCCACATCAGCTTCTGGGCTTAGCTACATCACGAATGATTACTTTCCGTTTTTCTTTAACATTTTTCAGTTTCAATTTGAGTCATGTTGTGCATATTAGATATTGATATTGATAGCACAAAAAACTGTTCATCCCTCGCAACTTTATGGATAGAAAAAGTGGTAACACCAGATAAGAAGTTGTTGAAGGGGTTGGTTGGTGCATGATGCTTGCAGTGTGCATGATGATATAACATAATTTGAGAGATCATCGATCCTCCTCTTCTGCATGACATGACGTAATTGTAAAATATTCGGTGTAATTTTCGTTGTAAAGTCGACATGTCATTGCCAGTCAGGGGACGTTCTGTGTTGTCTTTGTCATCTTGTCATCATACTGAAAAAGGTGGATGTGGACCAGCCATGGTGAGATATATACAAGCATGTAAGCAAGACGTGGTTAGGTCGAAAATCCAAATTCACACGATAAAATAAAATTTATTGACTGGTTTCCCCTTATCTTATTTCAAAATCTATTTTGCATTTCATCTGTTCCTCCCGTGATTTTTTTCGTGTTTCCTGTTTATTTTTCTAAATAATTTTATTGAGTCTTCCTTCACAAGAAAAACCTGATGAGGGCGGAGTTGAATTTCTCCTTCTTTTATGCCAGTGAAATGTAATAAATGGATGTAAATAGGTGAAAGTACATTCTTCTTCGACGCCAAAAGATACCTATGGATGGGAAGACGGCATGAAAAGAATGAAAGACAAAAATACACAGGAAGTTGGAATACCCTTAAAACACAAGGTTTGACGCCATCGTTAAAAAACAATAAATTTGAAAAATTGTTACACACCGTTAGATGTCTGATTGTTAGGTTTAAATTTCATAAAAGAACTCGATTGATATGGTAAGTACGGATTTTCGTTTCAACGGTTTACTCCGCTGAAACAAGATAGGAAGTCAATGGAGCAAACATATCGTCGCTTCAAAAGATTTCTCCCGTTTACTCCGAATATCGGTGATCCAACTTAGTAGTACGAATTAACACGACTCATGGTCAGAAGTTCAAATCACCGAGACGAAAAATCACTGCACAATTCTCATCGATGGTATGTGTATGTTGTATCATTTAATTTTGGCTAGTCACCTATCATCATCATCATCTTTCTACACGCAGTTGTTGATGGGTTGACGTGCGTGGATTACAAATATGTAACAACAAAAAACAGTTTACATTTGTCCGAAGATGAGAAGAAGAATCATAAAAGATGATACCAGTTGCAGTTGTAGTAGGCTTATATTTTACTTCTTCACATGATATATCAGCGCATCGGAGAGGACAATGACAACAAAAATATTTGTAAACGAATATGCTACGCCAAAGTTCCTGGCTGTGTTTTAGTGTTGTTTATAACAAGGGGAAAATATGCAAATATGTACGTTATTATGAGCATGAAAGCATGGGATAATGGGTTGTCTTCTTGTGATATCATGCAAAGCCAAAGAAATATAATATGCATGACCAAAAAATGATGATGATGATGATAATGATGACTTGAGAAAAAGGAGCACGTAGCGAAATATGACTTGCCTGAGTATTGATGGTTTCAAGACTGGAATGCCTGATGAGATGATGGGGTCTTCGGTGCCGATCACATTCGCTTCCACTCATGGAGGAGTAGGTTGAGGTAGAATAGGAGGAGTGGTGACCCGTATCACGAGCATGATGACCTGACCCATGATGACCTGTGCTGTTACTACCCGCAGTACCTGTCAATGGTGCGTGATGGCTCATCCCACCCGAGGAAGAGCGAAGTGTGAGCTGCTCAATCGCCTGTTTGATATCTTCCAGTCCGTGATTTCCATTGCTGAGCAGGAGAGAGTCTTGCTGCTATAAATGCACATAATATACACAATTCCATAAATAAACGTGTCGACTCCTCATGAAATGATAATTTTTTGGTATGCATGCTGCATACGCATTTAAAAGAATAAGGTATGCGTACTAGATATCACACCTACCCTACTGTGCAAACCTTTGATAAAAAACATTTGAAATAAAAACATTTTTATTGTGCCACTTCAGACCAAAACTGGAAATGTAGCTTGTATTTTCCCGTCTTTCGTATAAATGTGCCTAAGTAAATATGTAACAGTTTTTCTTATTATGGGCTCATATTTTTTTTTCGTTGTTGCATTTTTTTCACCAGAAAACAAGTTCAAAGCGAGTTTTGCATGTGTGAAAGCTGACAGGGGATACCATTGGATTTCCATGAAAAAACGATAACCGCAGTTGTATTTCATTCAGTTGAATGGCTCGTTTTTCCATGCCACTAATCCAGCTTCTGTGACTTCTTTCACAGAGTTTTATATATGCATTACCTAATTTAAAACTGGCAATTAGGCGAGTCCATCCTTTCACAAGAAATGGATGTTTTGTTTTGCACCTGCTAGGCTTGTTTTCTAATAGTCGGGCTAGTTTGGTTTTGGTTTTACTTGCGAATTCATATCGGGTTGCAGAAGCATTAGTGTTATTACCATTGGATTTATGAAAGCTCACGTTTCTCTCAGGTAATTTTGGTGGATGAGTATTTTCGCAAGTTTGTTTGAAGCACTCTATTCATGCGGAATAAGTCGTAGTAGCAAAATCAGTTTTGCAAGAACTTTAGTCGGAGAAGTGATCCGGTTTTATTGACAATGCAATGAGGCTGGACCAGCTGGGAGGAAATTAAGCAGCTTGACAATTATAATGACATTTCTCTTTTTCGAATATTTATGACTGTGCTGGAACAACCGTAACAAAATCTTGTAATTTTGGCTATCTTCAGCTAGTGAACTAATAGGATTGAGCAATAACGATAGAATGTCAGCGCGTCTGATGGGATTCCTAAAGCAGTTCGGTGTACTGACCTTCCATTTGATTATAAAGTATTATTACCAAAGAGAGTAAAAATTCTAAAATCATAAAACAGTAAGATTTTTATGTCACCGACACCTTTGCGGCATTTCTGAGCTGCACTGATATACATGTTCAACTATCATATTATTCTATGGTCAGTATATGTTTTTGACTTGGCAGTATCGATGTCATATTATAACCTTCAGCTTAACATTGGGTTCTGAGAAAACAGTAAGTGAAAAAAGGAGTCTAAAATTAAAGCGATAACGAAAATCCCTGGTATTCCCATTTAAAAGGCATGATTTCCTTACTACGATGACTCAAATCGAATTCACACGTGCAGTTCTTTTCTATAGCCGATTCCTTGACTTCATTCGCTCTGAAAAAGTACCTTGCAGACGACGACGCTTTACTATACGTACCTAGTTTTAAATGATAGTTTCAAACCCATTTCTGATAAATCTCCCATCTTCATTGTTAACCTCCACGGTTAAATACTACTTATTTGTGCATGATGATGAGATTAGAGAGCCCATCATTATTGCACAATATACTTGTTAAATGCTACATGACTATTTTTTTTCCTCTACGGAAGAAGCGGAGGATGAAGGAGGAGGTGAGCTTATTGTTTGTGAATCGTCTGGCTCTTACACAACATTTTTGCCTCGAGAGGAGAGACAGAGATAAAGAAGCTTTTTCTGCGTATGGCGCCGATTGGATTGGGAAAAGTAATAAATCATGTCGATTTAAACACCTGTTTTCTGCTGACAGATCCATGTCTCTCATCCTCCTTGTGTGCTTCTTCAGAGATAAAATGCCTCAATCATCTGCTACGATAAATTATGTGATGCCTATATGACTGCCCATGATGATGCGATGGTGAGAACTTCAGAGAAAGAGAGGTGTATGCAGTTGTACCCTCAGTTTCAAAGTACAAGGTGCATATTATTTGCATACCAAAGCCCATCTAAACTCAAAAGTTAAGCCAGGTAGAAAAAAAATGTAATGAGTTGTAATTGTGCTCATCCTTCATCTTTCTCATATTGCATTGCATCCTCATATTTCTCTCGGTGGCTACTGCTGTATAATCTGTATTTGTAAACGTTTATGTATGACATCCTGAATTCCTCACATGTAGTACCACCAGGCGTTTGTTTCGCTGTTATACGGGATTGTAAATGCGGAGAGAAGTGCAAATATTATTGTTACATTTGTTGAATAATATCAAGGAATGATTACAATGGATAAAAGCGGCAATTATTTTGTCTCGAGTGAATGAAACATGGCCTAAAGGAGGATGAGTGGCTTGTCTTGACTTGAGACTTCACTCACAAAATGATTTATACTGACCGAGGGATGAATCTTTTTCAGTGTCAGGTACATTTATGTAAATAACATAACGTAGAATGTTTTAAAAAATATCTCATCTCTAACCTTATTATTACGATGCCTTGACCTAGACGATGATTTTTTGCTACTTGAGCCGGAACTTCCAAAACTTCTGTTGTTTCCGCTACTCCCATCCAATCCGAGTCTTCCAGTTGAGCCGGTTGTTGGTTGAGCTGCTGATGGAGTTGTGGCAGAGTCATCCTCAGGAACAGATTTTAATACAGATTTGTACCCATTTGAAACACTTGTAAGACCAACACCACCTGCACTTGAACCACTCCCGGATATTCCCATGATCCGTGCGTATTCTGCTGGAGGTGAGCCACTTGTTTGGCTATCTGACATGCTTGCATGACCAGATGAGCCGTCGGATGAGCTCCCTCCGGTTCCTGTGTTTGCAGCACAACGCTGATTTCCTCCTCCATCACCACTTACACTGCCACCATTGAGCAAACGCATTTCTTCCACGCTTAGATGCTGAAGAATGTTCCGTCGACGAGATTTCACTTTTGAGGATGGGGCGGAATGACGAGCTTTTCTGGCTGATGGGGTGGAACCTGAATTAAATGAACAATAATTACACAAAATCCTTTAGCAACTTGGCCAATTCCTGGAACCACCTTTGAAAACTATGCATTGTTTTGAACTTTGGGTTGTTTTAATTGCGTAAGCAAATCACAGAGGAATTATTATCGTTTTCCTTTTGGACAGTAATAAATTATGTTGCATGCAAGTTTGTGAAATAAGAACCATCGTAGTTTTAACGGGAGAGAGGGTGTATTCGTGAATGAGAGTGAAATTCTCAAATTACGCTAATCTTCTTTTCTCACCATTTTTTATGCAAATGTCAGCCAGCCAGAAGCTCATTTTCAACAAGAAGATACGATTCCACTTTTTCTTAACTTGGAGATGGCATGTGTGCAGAAATTTAAGCTGCTGCTGACATGATTTACAATTTAAATGAGAGTCAAAATATTTTGGCATGTAATTTATGGCTACTTTGCCCTCTCCTCTTGTTGTCATCTTTGTCAAATAGGCGTTGCATGCTAACCTCAACGAAAACAAAACAATTGAGAAAATTTTGGATGATGAGCGGTAGTAAAACAACAGTATTATTACTCAAGCCCGGATGCCAATGTATATTCGGGACAGAACAGCGGGACACATTAACATGATGACCGTGCATACCTCATAAACAATCATCTTTGGTTATGGATAGCGTTGTTGCTCAATAAAGAAGAAGAACAAAGTCTAACGCATCAAAATATTTACCCATAATTTATGTACATTCCTGTCTTCACTCTAGGCTCTGCTGAGATTACTGTGATATGATGTCGTACAGCATTGCTATTGCACATTTCTGTAGAACGCATTATTCCCTTCTACTTTAAATTGCAGAAGCTGAAGCTGCTGGCTGGTGCAGGGCTCGCTTAATTTATTGTTCTGCGGGTTGGAATTGACGGTGCTTCATGGCTTACATGAACATAGACAATAAAGATATTTTCATTTCTCTGGGCTACCATAATGGGTAATTAGGTCTTTAAAAGGTCATTTGCATAGATCAACATGCACACCTTCTCGCTTTGCTTTTAATTTGCCATGTACTTTGCTTTCAATCTTATCAAATTCATCTTCACATTGCAAGTATATCACATATAATTACCTTCATTCTTACCTAAGCTAAATAATAATTAATTTGGAATTATTGCTAACATTTATACAACGTCGAAATGCTACAAAAATTTGTTTCCGCTGCTATTCACAGTAACTTTTCCAATTTGTCTCCTCTCAAATCCGGCAAATTTCATCTTACACTCTTTGAAAGCTCTCATGACAATTCTAACCAGAGCGGTAGTGAAATTTCCGAGGAACATTTTTATGACTCTGAAGCGTCCCCTTTGTTTCACCAAACAATCTCACGTGTATTTAAGTCATCCTCTCCTTCTCCTAACATTTTTATTACATCCATCTCATATTTTTATAGCATTTTAATCCATTCAAAGACGGATGGAAATTAGTATAATAAAATTTGAAGAGATAAAAAAACGATTTCTGTATTGTGCTCATTATTAGTCATTATTCTTATCGGGAATGCTATCAGGAAGACCATTGACGACTAATCATGTAAGCATAAGCCTGCTCAAATCCTCGTCTTCAACTTGTGCGTGTACTTAAGGCATTTATGATTCACGAACAAAAAAATTTATATCAGGGTACACCAGTACAGAGAGATTAATAAATTAAATGCCCGTGAGAGCTACAATTAAATTAATTGCAGCCAGGGAGCAAGCATATCAAATCAACATCATTCAAAGTTTCGAACAGTGATTACAAAAGCAAAAAGAAAGAGGTAACCAGTCAAGATTTTTTGCTGTTATCAAATATTTGATGGAGTTTGATATGAAAATAATAATAATGCTTGCTCTTGCTCCTCATTCACTTTAGTCATTTGATATGATAGTGAGCATAAGATCCATTTATTTTTCACAGTAGTTATCACAAAGATGATTACACACAGACGGTCAAATCACGATTAAAAAAAACCCCACATGCGCAGCCAGAATTTATGCAAAAGGAGAGTTGAGTTGTCCTGAATGAAAAGCAATCCATCAAAGTCGCTGACCAAAAACTGATTCAAATGATGTGATTTGCTTGCACAACCTTTCTGACTGAATGGGTGAAAAGGAATTTGGATTTTTTTATAAAAAAATATTTCGTAAGCATACCTGCATGAGCAGTGTACATGTTAAAAGTCCCAGAGCAAGAGTCCCCACCTCCGCCACCCCCGAGAGTGCCAAAATCCCCATCCGAAGTTGAGCTTCTTCCTAGCGAGCTACAATATGTGCTTTCCGTCCCACCACCACCAGCTTTCTGTGCCATTGCTGATAATATCGTGGTTGGAGTGGAACTGGAATTATTATTTGATAAGATGGAGGAAGGTGTGCCACTCTGTGCAGACTCTAATTTGTTATTCCTAAGTGGGTTATTATCATTCTCATCGCCATCATTTTTAGCAGAAACGCTATTCTCATTAATTTTATCAAAATCAACTTTCACTTGATCACGATCACCACCACCAATAACACTGGATTTCTGCCTCATTGTCTCACTACCGCCAACACTGGTTTTTTCACTTTGACCTTGAGAACTATTCACACCACTGTTATTATTACTCATTTCAACCTGAGTTGTATTATTCATAAGATTTTTCTTTGCTGCCAACATAGCTTCCAGCCTTTCCTTTGCAATTTCAGAAGGAGTTTTGATCTGATCATATTCAGGGCTTTTGGCCGGCATCTCAACAGTTTTCCTTGAGAGCGGAGATGTCGTGGGCGGAAGAGAAAGTGGCAGGTTTGTGGATTTTGACAGGGAGCCAGGAACGCCCCCATTTCCACCATCAAAACTCGTCAACTTCCCTGTTGACTTGCTGTTCACAAGTCCACTTTGTAAAGGTACATTACCACAACTTCCTACCGAGGCAGCAGCCGCTGTTGCAGGATTCCACGACTTGCGATTCTCACCAAACTCAATATTTGTACTGACAAGTGGGCTATAGTATTGTTGGGATTGGAGACTATCCGCACTCTTCCACTCGATCCTTTGAACACGAGATTTGAGCTCCATTAGATGCTGACTGTGTATACTATTATGAATGTTTTTATTCCTCAAATGCTCCAGTGGATAGGGAGCAGGTAGGAATCCAGGATTGGACTTTGAAACCGATGCTGAAGTTGGTCCTGTTAGTTCTGCGTAGTATGGAACATCGGGATTTTCATCTGTACCCATCATCATCCCTCCATTTCCATTTCCGTCCAAGAGGTTTCCACTACTTCCCCCAAAGTGTGGAGGACCCGGTTTATTACCAACCCCACCACCACCATTATTGAAGCTATGAAGATTGTATGCTGATGTGAGCGGACTTGTTTGGTGAGGTTGTGGCGAGAGAAAAAGTCGTCTTTGGCTTGCAACTTGTTGTTGCTGCTTTGTGAGCAATGTGTGGTCTGTGGCGGATGCCGCTCCGTTAAACGGCTGTTGGGACCTCTGCCCTGCCAACATTCCTAGCCCCGTCAATTGGGGCAACTGAGGCATATTTGGGATTGAACGGAGGCTCGGTGAAAAGTTGTTTGAAGCTCGGGAAGTTGGGGAGGAAGTGTTTAGAGGATAATGTTTAGTGAAATTTGGGGCAGGGTTGGGAGCAACATACTGACCTTGATCTAGAGGAATGGGTTTGAGCAACATTGGGGATGAAGAGAGGGAGGAAGAGAAAAGAGAGCTGCTTGTGCTGGACGGTCGAGGTGGTAAGGGTTTACAAGGGGATGATGATAAAGGTGGGGGTGGCTTTGCTGGTAGGCTAGGAGGACCATTCACACTACTCCCACCCGGAGAAATCTGAAAAGAGCCACCTCCAGGTGATGATGACATTGGTGAAAACGTCATGGAGCTGTGTGAACTATCCCCTCCGGCTGGGGATAGTTGTGGCATTGGGTAATCCGGCCCAATCGCTGATCTCCTCATGTCCACTAATCTGTAACAAGAAATAAAAAATCAATTGTAAACAATTATAAAGCCATAAATCATACCCTTTACCAGCTCTCATTTGTATGTATCACAACCACTCTCTTATCACTTGTAATTGCAGTCATTCCGCTTAAAAATAGTAGTTTCACGCGAGTTAATTTAAATTTATTCAAGACCTATCTAAAATCTCTAGAGCCTTGAGCTGCTTCGTCATCGGCTCAATTTCCACCTCCACCTCGACGTCCACAAAAACTGCGTCCATTTTAACTTCTCCATTCTCACTCTTATTCTTTTTCTCACTTTGTTTAATATCCATCATCCCCCGTGCTAAAACCAGCTTTTCTAGAAAAAACCGATATTTCCACTTCAGCTTCTAACACGCTTACTTACTGGGGGAGATGGACGTTTAGCAAGTGCACTAGGTCACTTCAACTTCCCTACTAAAACACTTCTTCCCTTCGTGAGTGAGTCGGCGACCAAGCTAAACATTCTTACGTCCATCCGTATCTCAAATGCCAAGTTAAATGTGAGGGAAAAGTTGTCTTCCCCTCTCATCAAAAAACTTCACTTGACTTTATTCATAAAAATTGTGATCATTAGTGGTAGTTTGCCCCTCTTTATCCCATCACACTTCGTAGTTTACTGCGTATACATGCTGCTCAGAGAAAGAGCGAGCTGAAGCTGCCATAAAAATTCAATTTGCCACATTCCACCTTCCTTTTTTCACAACGGAGTTGTCTGCAGTAGAAACACATCAGCAAAAAAAATTGTTCATTAGCTAACGGTAACAATCAAAGTAAACTACTTATGTACAGCCATTACAGAGCAACGCTGTGGTTGGTAGCAGAGGTGGTTTGGCTATAAGCACAAAAAAATACAAATAAAGAAACTAATGAATCTGAAAATAATGTAATCTTAATAGGATTTCTCCTCCTTTTTGCTTAAACAAGGAAAAGCGGAGAGTTTTTTAGTGTATGACTTCGGCTTGCCTTCCCATATTATACTTAGGTGCAGTAGCTCAAATCACCACCACCAGCATCACCAACCGGAAGGTTTCTTTCCTTTATTATTGCCTTTATTAATAATAATCCTATCTTTCTCCCTTGAAAAAAAAAATTATCAGAAAGGGTTGAGCTTCAGAAGAGGCATCATTCATTCGCAAAAAAAATACCACAGAATGAGTATACACAATGTTGATAATAATATACAGAATAATAATAAAAAAATGGAGACCAATAATAAACGAATATTATTGCCACAATTATTGCTGTTCTCTACACTCCTACAAGACCATTTAATGATCAAGCTGCCACCATGAACTTGTCTCCATTTTTACTGTCTGCTAGTTTCATATCGGGAGTATAACAAATATAACGTTGTGTTGTCTTATATTTATGCTGTGTAGACACGTTCCTCCATTATCTTTTGTTTGTGTGTAAAAAGTGTACGTGTGTTGTTCTCTAAGTATCATATCACACAAGAAGGACTGACTCCTCTCTTCTTCCCTCATCACTGACTTCGGAGGAGACAAACAAAGCAGTACCTGCCTTGGATTGGAATGGAGCGGAGGAGCGAGAAAAACGTCGGGACTCTAATCGCATCATGTTTCTTTTTTCAGAACATGTGTATACACTAGCTAATTACCTTATTAAAATTAACAATAAAAACCAGCCTCTTTATGATTATGATTAGCATAATTACACACGGAACTTTGAGCTATTATCTGTTCCCTGCATCAAATCAAATCAAAGGGATGATGATGATGCATGATGCATTGCATGCCTATAAGAAGCTAGACGCTTTCTGATTTTCGCCAGAAAAAAAATTTTATACGTAAATTGCTCATTCCCCACAACTTGTCAGATTGAAAATGAGGCATTGTGGTTGTGGATTATTGTAGATGTAATATCTGAAACTGATAAGTTTAAAAGTATACATTGCCTCCTGTCAACCTCTATCATATCGTTTTTATTTTCACGACCAATTATTATTATAACAATAATTATAATGCAGCGGGTAGGCTCCTCTCGTGTATAAATATTTTTATGGGGATTTTTTTTTCTTAAAAAATTGATGTCAGAACAAAAGATGAAAAAAGGATATTATTTCAGTGTTAACTACAACATTAAAGTAAACAAATTAGTTGAGAACAGGATATTATAATGGGCTCAGCTCAGCTACTATGAGTATTTTTTATTGTTCATGTTTTTAAAATTTGTTCAATTCGCAGCTTACTACATGAGCTTCTGGTGTTTTTTTTTGTTAGATGAGCATAATTGTGGCGAATTGACGGTAAACTGATGGGATGCTCCTACTGTGATTCAGTTTTAATTAGACATTTCCCTCATATCCCCAACCTGATCTAAGAAAAATGCAAAAAAAAGGTGAGGAGGAATATAAACAGTTTTGAGATTTAATATAATTACTCGTACTTCTCCCCGTATATATGTTTATAAGACTGTCTGCTAATTACAGTGAAATTTTCTTAATACTTTTCACAGGTTTTCCATATTATTAGTAAACAGTATCAACACGAAAGAATGCCTACGTGGTATCCTCTGTCTAATTAGCTAATTAACATGTTGAATACTCCCGTGAGCTTCAACTTATTAATCTTTCTGATCAAAAGGTTAGCTCAAAGGCTGAGCGGAATCAGAAGACAAAGTTAAAAATTATAAACTTCCATTGATAACAATTAATTTATCAAGAAGTGCCCATTACCATTACTAATCCGATGGAAAAGAAGAAGAGAAGGAGACTCGTTATCAACAACTGAGTAGGCTTCAGCTTAAAAAAAGAACATAAAGGATTAAAAATAGGAATGCACACTGCTGTGCTCTCAAAGATAAACGTTTTTTATGGAATTTCACTTCTTGTTTTAGACTCGTTCTTGTTTATTTATTTTCTTGTTTCAACCAACCTAATCGTACTTAATCCTCGAAAAGCTCAAGAAAAATTCCGAGATTTCTACTGAACGCCCATTTCAATTGTGTTATAATATCACATAACCTTCTCAACTCAAGTCATTGAAAATTGCCTACTCATTTCCCTATAGTGTACTTGCAACCTGCATATTATTACATGTAAAGAAAGGCTTAATGTGAATTATCATATCAATCAGTCATGTTGTTTTAATAGGGCAACATACCACCACCAAAGCTAATAGTATGATGATGAGGATATCGATCGACAAATCTCAAAAGAGAAACGAGTAACTGCGGGATGGATGAGAAGACGAGAGAAAAAATGATATTATATTCAAACAAGATAATGTCTTGTCATCACTGATCCCAATTATTGATAAGCAAAATGTTTATGTTGTTGTTATTTTCCATTTTACATTGATGTGGTGGTGATGATGATGATGATGCGATGCATATTAGAACCAGTAAGCAAGTAGGAATCTAGGAATCTTTTTGGAAGAGAAGAAAAAATGTGCAAGCTCATTACAACTCTTTAACTGATGGTAAAAATGGTAATACTAAAGTGAAATATGCAAATAATGCTGATAATTCAAAAAAAAGTTGGATTGAAATGCATTTTTGCGTTTTCCAACTTCCCATCAAAGTGGTTTTAAAAATGCAGTTTTATAAGAGCTGAATATTTTTAATTCACGATTCCAACCACCCAGTAGTTTTTTACGGTTTATGAATAAAACGACAAAAAAATGGGTGGAAACGGAGTAAAGACAAAATGTGGTTTTTGGTTGAGAGCTCACTCACTTGCTCTTCAATTCAATTAACCACAAGTCAAACATCCGAGCTTATCTTAATATGGTGAAGATACAAATGTAAACTGCACCACTTTACTATATTTTTTGTTTTGTCTAGCGGAGATCGACAAACTGAACTGACCGACCTCATCCTGTTCTTTTTCTTCAAAATGATATGAGAAACATTGTGTAGGACATCACGCTCTCCTGAATCGAACAAGCCAATTATGATAAGAAGGAAACGGCAGCCTCTTGTTGGGTGACATGTTAAATGCTTATCCATATCGGATGCACATCTTGTGGGAAAAACATGGAAGTACCGAAACGGGGAACTACTCAGTTTTCTAGACGCGTCAATTGAAACAAGCTCAAATGTCTATCTTCAACCTTAACTCAGGCATGTAGAGATTACGTTGTGTGTATTGATATCAACCTTATCTCATTCATTGTGAGTGAATGAACATGACAGAAGAAAAAAGGAGACAGGTGCAGCAGTTTCTTCCTAATAATCATTTAGAGTTTTGTAAAATAAAAAAAAGTGCATAGGGATAGGGATAGTAATAAAATAATGATGCATACAATGTTGTTAATGAAGGGTAAATGAGTGTCTTTTCATCTTTTTATAAGCGTATCAAATTACTTTATTATTTCAATATTACCGGTTCGCACCTCCCTACACACTGCAAAAATCAATTATGCTCCTTTGAGCAAACCAAGTGGACGTGCAATCGACAATAATTTTCTTGTTGTGCACTTTTTTTGCTCAAGAACGGAAAGATGATCATTATATTTGTGTAATCTGGCTGGGGTACATGCTTAATTATTAAGAGAAAGAGACATGGTCGGATAAATGTATGGTAATTATCAGAGTTTATGTTTGTGCTTGAGTTTTTAATGAGAGGAATGTTCCTTTTTTTAATTAAGCTCTTATATTTTTATTGTCAACTGTCATTGGTGTGGTGGCTGACGTGTGTGTTATCCAATATGATACGCGCTGGAGATAGGAAATCAATAGGAACAAGGTTTTGTCTCCTGTTTTTTTCTTTCTTCTTGTGTTTTTTGATCAAGGGAAAGGTGAGTGTACCTAAACTGAAATAAAATGTCTTGTCAGTCGACTCATTAACGTGCTCGTCTCATGTGAATGGCCAAAAGCAATAAAATACCGATATTATGCACATAACAATGTTGCAGTTACAATGGTGTATAAAACCTTGTACATCTGCAAGAGTGGATGGCAGATGACAAATAATTTTACATGAGAGTGCAGGTGTCATCCGCGAAAATTTGTTGTGAGAAAGGTAAGAAATACATAAGCATTATTGGCCGTTTTCATTTTTGACAACAAAGTGAAATGGTTCAGGTTTGCAGAAATTTGAAAGACATTATGTTGACTTGAAAAAAAAACTGGAAGCTGAATGTTTCGTTCGTGTTTGGAACTCATGTTTTCTAATGTTATTGGTTGACTCTTCAACAAGTTGGTAGCCAGCCGGTTGTCACTTCTATGTAAATTCGATGAAATAGAAGTTTTGAGTGAAATAATGAAATACGTAGATAGAAAATGAAATTGTGTTAAAAGTAAAATATATACATGCAAAGACGAATTTAGTAGAAAACAAAATTGTAACAAGAAGCAACACTTAATCCAACAGGTATTCAGTGGTAAAACTCGGCATTAAAGTCATTAAAATCTTTGGTTAGCCCAGCTGCGTACTCTCCTAATTCTTATACCGACAGCTTTGTTCAATGTCAAAGAACAGGGTGTGTCTAGCAAAGAAAAGTAAATCGTTGTTTCAGCTTTTGAGCATGTGTTTTCCGGCTGAGTTTTAGAAGCGAGGAACGTTGTATGCTCAATAATTTCCATTATACTTATAAGCATTTGCGTTAAGTTTACACATGAGTTAATATAAAATTCGAATAATTCCCTAGCTAGCATATGAACTAAATGATCTGAATCCAAAATTAAACGGATTTCTGTTACACACAGTTCAGATTTCTACCTAACCTAACGGCCTCACCGTTCATGCACCTACAGATTGTAAAATTTATAAGGATATTCATGTTTAGTTGTACAACGTTTTCCTTACTCATGAAACAAGATCCAATACAGGTGTCCAGAAATCGATGCTTTTGAGTCAAAACATATTAAGTGATTGTGTAAACAAGTTAACACATAACTATGAACTTAGTGGCAGTTTTTTTAACAAACTGAGAAATAACTAGTAACACAATTAAACTCAGAACATTTTATGAATACATGACAGCCAACGCCAGTAGCACAACTACCGATCCAATTCAATTATCTACATAGTATCCAGTCAAGACAATCACAGCTTTTGATGAATAGATCCGCATGCGAACACTTCAAGCTTGCATGACAGCAACAACTCGTTTAAGATGATTTCACAGCCACAACTGAGCCAAAATTACCTCACTTTCTTCGAGAAAAAATGTAAAGGAATGTCTTCAAAAAAAATCTGAAGCTATTCGCAAATAAGTGCATTCTCAAATCCATCTCGTTTTGCTTATTATTATATCACATCACCACCTCCCAACCACGAGTTTAGCTTGACTTTGTCTCTCCTTTTCTAGCGCACAGGACACGACGACACAACGACTCAAAGTAAGTAAGTATCATCCAGACCAACAACTGAAGGCACAAGTTGAACAAGAAAAAATTGAGTTTGTTACGTTACAACCGCCTCCTTTTTTTAAAAATGTAAGAATAGCATATGTACATAGGTACTTGCATTCAATTCAACAATGCTTCAGGTTCAGAGACTTGCATAAAATGCATGCAGGTAATGCGTGCATACGTATAATATGTATGTACATACATTGCCCTGTATATGTCTGTCCATCCGTCGAAGAAAAAAAATTTCCCTTGGCCACTATTATACTTTTTTTTAAACAATCATAATTATTATCTCATCCTGATACTTTACCACTACTGCTCTGGTATAATATTAACCCCTTGCTCTTTGGTTACACTTTTTAATGCCATTCCAAACCAAAGCCAAGTCTCAAAACTTGTGTCTTGCCTATGTTTTCCTCCCTAATATAGCTGGCCTTTTACTTGTTTCGTTTTTTATTTTTACATGTGTGTGTGTTGGATATCTGTGTGCACCTGCTCTATGGGAAAATAGTTACTCGTCAGCTCCTCATCCAATCCAACAATCACATCAACAATGAAAATGCTCAACTGACTTCGGCATCGACTTTACCACAAGCAAACCATGTGCATTCTTTCAATATTATAGTGTACACATGTAAGTATTAAACAACAGCACAACACACTTGCATAATAATTACACGATTCCATATTCTCTGTTACAATTACTATCATTAGTTTTATAGATATCTTCTCTAAACGCAGTGCGTTTTTAAACCTGTGTTTGGGGAGGAGGAGGAGAAGAAGAGGTTGATGATGACGATGAAAAAGAGCTAGTGTCGAGGAACAAGTTAGACTTTTGCTCAAGAAAAGGGTATCCAATATGCGTGCTGAAGAAGCCCTCCTTTTTCATTTCATAATAGCATGACTTACTGAAGAAGTAGGCCTTTCTTCTACTCCTGAGGATCAAGTCAAAGTACCACCCGTAAATAGCAGATTTTCAATAATAATAAAATCAGTTTAGATCAAATCAAAAACACAAACAAACCACTCAAAGTAACAATGCATGTGCGTGGATGGAGAGGATTGCATGCGGACTCAATTATTTGAGACTTTGCGATTTCCAATGAAATGTAGAGTACGAGTGCCACTGCAGACGAGGCTAGACAACACAATGATGCAAGTTCAAAAATAATAATTTTGTCTGGCTCCACAAAGATGATGATGACTTGTAATGCCTTGGGGCTGGCTCAAAGAAACATTTTTGAAATGGATCCGAAAGAAATTTTTGTGAATGAGGGAGAACATGATGCGCCTTGTTCCATTGTTAGAAGCTCACTGACTTTCTTGAGCTTTTGCTCTTCAAATCACCGCTTCAGTTACGATTACAAAACAATTTTCTGAAACATTAATTTCAAAAGATAATTTGCAGCTCGCTGCCAAGTTGACAACAAACAATCAGTAAACAAGTGGAGGAGCTCTCATCCTCAGTCAGTGTTAAGGCTGAGGAGGTTGATATCCTAAATTGAAGTTTAATCTTTCTTTGATCATCGTCACTACTCCTGCTTTAATCACCAAACACATTTTTCTCATTTTTTTGCCATGTACATTCTTGCATTACATAGATGGATGTAAAAGAGCAGAATTTCAATAAAGCCATAAAAATTGTGTGACCCGCAAGGAAAAGCAATCTGAAGTTGCTGGGATTTCCCCATCAATCATTGATCGGTTGGTGAGATTGTGCATAAAAATTGCATCTGCTCCTGCTTCTGCACTTCCAACCAACGTCTTCTCGCCTCCTGTTCAACCTTATCAGATTTATGTTTTAGAGATTAGGCAAGGGTAAGTTAAGTTGGTAAGTGTACAGCATGTGCTTTTAGGTGATAATGGCTCTTTTTATTTATACACACACACTACTAGTGCCTCACCTCAACCAAACCACCATTATTGAGATCAGTATCACATCATAAAGAAAGCCAGAAATGGGATATTATATGCTTATGGTCATGCTTTGAATTGAAAATTCTTTGGGTTTTACCAATCACCCTCAATTTGTACATTCTATCCTGTAAATTACCTGTTAAGTAATTAAATTATGGAGGAATGTAATGTAAACTTGGTTTGGCTGCAAGCAGGAAATCTGTCAACAGTTTTCAGTTTTTTTAACTCTCAGCAAAATAAATTATCATCAGATTTATGACATGTTTTGGCTTCTGCATCCTAATCGCTTTCTCCTTGATAAAGGTCAATCATTCATGTTGTAGTGAGACAGCCAGGGCAGAAATATTTTTTCCTGTGCAAATTTTTCTTTCATAATAACCTCACCTAACATCATCATGAACGAAAAATGTGGTCTATTTTACCAAGAGTTCAAATTTTATCATGGCGAAAGAATGTGATATGTTATGCAGTCCTTTCCGGGAACTCACTGTTCATGGGAACTTTGACGAAAACAGGTAGGTGCTGCTACTCTTTTGCTTTTAATTTAATGAAAAAAGGTTCATAATTCTTAATACCATCCATGCACTTGTGACCTTTTTCTTTCAGAAAGAAGCCAATAAACTTAACCAACGTAATCATCAGCCTCATTATATCTATTGCTACTTTCTACGAACACCCTTTTCTTCAAAACGCATTTTTCTTCATCATCCTTTGTCTAAATATTCGACTCACTCACAACGCAATCAGAAGTCGCTTTGATCGCCACGGGGGGTATTTCTTGTCGTGCTTCATGAAACATTGCGTTAGAGTCTAACATGTCAATCATAAAAAATGAGTGCTTGCTCTCGTAGTCAAAATCCAATTAAAAATTGTATCGCTATCACTCATTACCCCCAGTATATCTCATAAACATAATGGTATTGGTAATTTTCAACCTGATTTTCTCGGAAAAGACAACTCACCCACGATCATCAGACCATAATGATCTGTGCATATATTACAATGTATTTTTTACGCCTATTATATTATATTGGTGGTTTTTATTATTATTTTACTGTCAGGCATAAATCAAAGTGTTAACTATGTGAGTTTTTAGCTACCTAACTAATATCCTGATAGAGAAAACTAGGAAAAAAATTAATAACCCATAAGTGCAATGTACATAAACACTGTGTGCATTGCATACACATTAAAGCATCAAGCCATCAATTCCTTTTCAAAGTGAGCAGCACAATAAAAATTTCATAAATAGTCATATTTATTTTCCTGGAGGCGTGGTAGTTTAATGTGTAATTTAATAGAGATTTTTGTCAGAGATAAATATCATTTTCTTTCTCCCACTTTTTGAATACAAAAAATAGAAAACTTTCAAGAAGTCAAAAGTCAGGCAGGAACAGAAGAGGATGATTAAGATGACGACGACGCCTTCATTCACAACACAACACGGCCTTTGTCTCTTTCTGGCTTACTACATAATAATGCTCACAATTTACACTCAACTCATAGTAATTTGTAAGACAATGGCAATAGCAGACACAGTTATGAGCAGACTGAATAAAAACCAGTTGCGAAAAAAGGAGTTTACATTGGGTTAGCCTTTAGCATAGTGCAGGTCATCCCAGAGGCTGAACAGCTCCTCATAAATTTCATCTAATCGAATTTCCATAGAAATTTTCCTTTATGTAATGTAATCTCTCCACTTGAATAATCAGCTCTGCAAGTCTCATCCATTTATATAGATATCGAATCGCGAAATACCCTCCTCCTCTGGCGATATATAGAGGAATAAACTTTATTAATTTTACTACTAGGCTAAAAAAAATCTAAATCAAATCCAATTGGCATGTCTATCACGGATTATTACACAATCAACAAAATGTATGAAAGTTGAATGAAATCTTGATGCGAGTATGATGAAGAAGACAGGAGTTTCGAAACCGGTGCTGGGGGCATCCTCCTCCTCCTCATCATCAAGATTCTCAAAGCGGAAGTCATCATCTAAGAAACGCTCGAAAACTTCTCGCTCATCAAAACCATCTCCATCCATCACACCTGATACACAGTCTGAAGCGTCTGAAACTGATTTTGTGGGATTATTGGACCCTCCGGTGAAATCTAGGTTCATTGAGAAATCTCAACTGATTTTGACTAATTTGATTTGCCATTCATTCATAACTTGCATATGCAAACATTCCCTAGGTTCTCGGCAGCCAACTTTTTGAAAGCAAGTAGAATCATTCGCTCCATTAAAAACCCGCATTTGCAGTTTGAGGAGCGACCCGTATTTTCCAGTGATGAGGAGAGAATTTTAACATATGAACTTATAGTCGCCATCCTCAAATACTCGAGCTTTTTGAGAGAAGCGCTGGAGAAAAGTAGTTTCTACTTGAGAAACCCAGAGCTTCAAAATGTTGGTCAGGAGGAGCTCCTTGTTCTCCTGTATGACTTGATTGAGCGAGAGTTTCGCGTTTCCCCTGAAGATCCCGATCTTCCCGATGCATTCGCAGAGTTACAAACAGCTATCATGGATTCCAAGACAAAGTTAATGGCCCACATTGCCAAGCTGAGGATCAAGCATGAGGCATCTACACTGGAAAATCTCCTTCCGAACAATCTCCGTCATCAGCATAATATTGATAAAAATCCGCTCTACTTTTGGATAAACTTGAAGAAAGTACAAATGCCCAAGATTGTGGCCGCACTGAAGGCATCTAGTTTGCAGGAAACTAGATTTGAGGATGATACTCTGATTCAAGAGAGCTTGTTCAGTGTTAGTCACCTTCACCCTGATTTGATTCGGATGCATTCCAGCAAAGCAAACACGATCACAAGCATGCCGATGTTTAGGGATGGATATATTGTTGTCCAAGACAAATCTGCGTGCCTACCGCCGTATGTATTGGCAAAAGCATTGTATTTTAAAGAAGCCGTTTATCACCGGGGTGCTGGAATGGAAAATCTGAACCCATTTCCGGATGGAGAATCTGATATAGTTGCACCAGAGGAGAGATACAGCAGCACCAGCGAAATTGCTGAGGAATGGTATCACAACATACTGGAAGGTCCTGGAAAAAACTTTTCGAAACCAGAGTCTGTTGTAGTCACTCACTGCGGACTTGGAAGGAGTGCAGCCCACTTAGCAATCTTACTTGCTGAAGCTGTACCACGCTACCTGTCCAGATCTGTGAATATGTCGACAATCGGGACGGATTTGGTGAAAGCTATCAAAAGCAAATTTGTATATCGTCCTCCTCTCAACGTGGTTGTTTTTGGAACGCCAGTAAATAAACATGAGGAGATTTCTAAATACATCAAGAAAACTCTGGGGGTTGCAAATATCCGGTTGTACTCAGAAGACTTTATTAACGTCCACCACAAAGATTCGCGAATAAGAGGCTGTGGCGCTATTCTCGTGAATCCACCTTCTTCCGGCTCAGCCTTGAAAGACCCCGTGACCTACATTTGCTCTGAAGGTGGAGACGAGCAGGTTCTAACCCAGTTTTCCGAGTTTGTCTCATCTTCCACGAAGGATGATAATGGGAACAAGGTGGCGTATTCACCAAATCAAGCAAAATATCTTAATCATGCGCTGAGCATCCCAAATGTGAAGCTAGTTATGTACACAACTTGCTCGAATTTGGCATGTGAAAACACGGAGGTTGTTCGCGTTTGCTTGAATGAAGCTCGAAGAAAGGAGGAGACGAAAAAGTGCAAATTTTATGCAAGCATGGTGGTTCAATCCCAGTCCAAGATGTATAAGGATGTAACCTTTGAAATTGTGAATATGAACAGATTGATGGAAGGTTATGGGGATACTTGCTTTCAAAATAATTTTGTTGATATGCATCCATCAAGTGCTTGTAGTGGAGTCTTTATGTCCTTGATTCGCCGTCGAGATAGACAAATTAACATGGCTAAAAATCCAGTGAAACAGTTTGTCGCATCTCATATGCAAGTCAAGTCAAGTAGAACGCTGAGCGAGTGGGGAGAAGGGGATGATGACCAACTATTATCTTCTGGTGTGCCATCCCTTACTAATTTCTCTTCAGTCTCTAGCTTGACAGAAGAAGAGCTTGCTAACTACTTAATTCATAAGCTCAATCTGGATGTGACAAATGAGCATGCTGAGCTACTAGAAAGTACGTCGCCCTCTGTTCCAGTTTTTCTAGCGAATATGAAGAAGAAGACATCAAAGAAGGCGATTGTGAAAAGAGTCTCGATTCCAACACATTCTTCGCTACTTCGACAGAAGGAAAAGTATTTGATGAATGCCAGTTACCCTTCTTCAGGGTCACAAACTCCTAGAACGGGAAGGATCGCATCTGCAGTTGGCATTGTTGGGGAAAGGCCAGACTCTTCAAGGCCAAGTACAACTCTTTCAGTAGGAAGTAGTTTAGGATGCCCCAATCATATTCATCAGCATGGTCATACGTGTGTATGTGCCAGGCACGCCAAAAAATTTCCGGATTTAGTGAAGCATATTTAAACATTGTATTATTATTGTGGTGATCCGTGTAGCTAAATTGGAGTTGAAACGCTTAATTGTCTCTGACTGAGAGCAAACTGCAAAATTCAATAAATTGCACTATTTATACAAAACTCCCCGCAAGACAACAAGCCGACCTGATTCAGTTTGAAAATATTTTCTAAATTTGTAAAAATGACAACACGCACTTATATAACACAATATTTGATATGAAGGTTCCTGATTTTCCATCGCCGTTAATACCTGTTCACCTGATAGAATGTGGCCTTCAAGTTCAATCTAAATCTTGGTCGGACCTTTTCTCAACGTGACCACAAATTGCTATCTTAATATTTATGTTACTTTCATCATATTTAGCACCAGCCAAGAAATCCGAAGGCAAATGTTGAGCTAATCTAAATGTAAATTAGCAAATTAGTCTTCTGAAAAAACTCACCTATTCTCTGCCCCACTACAAAAATACCAAATGCAAGGGAGCGATAACACATAAAACCTTATCTTAATGTGTGTGCGTAGGTAGTTTGGTATGGTTATGCAGGAGTTTGCAGAGAATTCCTGCAACAACTCCCCACATTTTTCACTCATGTTCTACATTATTGCAATAATCCTCTCAAACAAATAGATCCACACACATCATCATCATCGTCACGAAAAGGACGAAATGGTGTGGTTGGTAACATTCAATTGACTGGTTTTTTCTGCTTCCCATTTTGACTTGGGCTCAAAATTTCAAATGGATTTGGTAAGAAGAAGAAGAAGGGTTGAAAAGACAAGGTTGTTTTGTGGGTGAGTGATATAGTAAGCAGTAAATCTGTACACTTTGTACATTATGTCATTACTCTGAATGATTCATATTACATCAGTTTTCATACCTCATTTCTTTCCACTGACACATATTCGCGAAGGGCAATAAGGATAGGGAAAATGAGAGAAGAATGGGTTGGTGAAACGGTTTTCTCTTCACGTTACATTTGAATTCTTCATTGTCAGCAGCAGCAGTTTTCAGCCAGTTTTACTGCAGACACGCAGAGATCGTCTTCTTTTGTGTGCGTATGCAAAAAAGGATATTAGGCTTGATGACTTTCATGAATGATGAAACCGTAGCATTGATGAAATTATATTTGTGCACAAAAGGATATAATCACGCCAACAAACAACATTTCTTGTCGTTTAGAAGAGCATAATTGCACCCTGGTTCAGAATAATAATGTTGTTTTCAGAGACGAGAGATGATGAGCAGCTGGCTGACTGACTTTGAATGTGTTTGAAGATATACTTCATTCTTGGAATTTGCATATGATCTCTGATGATGATCGTGAATCACAGCTTTTGTGCTCGTATAAAAAGTACTGCTAAAGACATTTTTGCAAGGTCGGATTATGCAATTATAGGGTAATCGACAAACAACTGGGCTAATAAGGACCAACTCATCTTTCTATCAAAAACTAGGTTTCTAAGTTAGCCCTCCTGTTTTTTTGTTTGCAACTCCAAATTCCACGAGGTCTTGGGATGTTAACCGCTAAACTTTTAGCTCGTAAAGAAAATCAGTTAATTTGTATTCAATCTGTGAAAATTAACTTTTTAATGTAGTTTATCAATTCTTTTATTTGGGATAAACATACCTTAATTTAAAAAAGAAAGCAATGCAGAGATGATTAACTTCACAGCTACTATTGAATTTAATACTTTTTAAATAAATGCCGTCATACGTAGGTCATTCTACGACATCCGCCGTTGCAATAAATAAATGTAGTTCAAGCTCAAGAAGCAAAAATTTATTCCAGATTCGCAGTACCTTTTGAAAAGTTGATTGAAAAAACTTAATCCTTCTATAAGCGTCAAAGTGTATTACCTATTTTCAATGAAGTAACTAATCGTGATAAAAGTCGCCACAAAATAGTATACTATGAGTGAAGCAAAAAGTTAGGTACATTTTTTTGCACAAAGTCAACGGGTATCAATAAGAACAGAATACTACAAATATGCATGACATACAAAATGCTAAATGCCTCTTTGCTAAATGACGTGTTATCAATGTCGTGTGTGGCGTATCAAATGTCACATCTCTCTTCTCCTTTTTTTCGCTGTCAAACCGATAAGCTTTGTTTATATAAAATACAGTCCACACTTGGAGACAGGTGGCTTCCTTGCTTACATATTACACACTTTTTATAATGCCGCTACAAAACGAGATTCAAGGCAGCAAAAAAGACATCAGAGTCAAATGTTTTTACAACGTTTACACAATGTATAATATTAACATTACATGGCCCAAAAGTCAATTAGCAAGCATAAGCATATCATTAGTTGCTTTCAGTCAGTCGGACAACCGAGTACACCCCACCAAGACACCAAGGAAAATAAAAATGGTATGCAAATCCTGGCGCTAATGACTTTTAATCTAATCTCTTTCTCCTTTAAATGCATCCCTAATCTTCTAATATCATCCTTGATGATGTCTATTCTATTTTTTCGCACTTTGCCTTTTTTCTTTGGTTAATGGATGCGTAATTTTATCAGGGATCTTCTCTAACGGAAAAAAAAATTACTCTTGACTTGACACTTTACCCCACTACGCCATTGCCTTAGTCAGACACCAACTGGCTTGGCACCCCGTTCACCATTAACAATCAGTGTTACCTACATACTTACATATTATGAGCTTTCGACCACATAAAGCCATTTGCCATGTGATTGAAATTAGCAATCCAACCAGAACCAGAATGGAAAAAAGGATTTTCTATCAGGATCCCAACATAAACGGTAATGTTGTGTGCCATGTGATGTGATACAATGATGATTGCACACATTGAACCATTAGCACTTACCACCTTCAATGTGTGGAGGGAGGGAGGAAATGATCTGCGTAAGAAAAAATGGTCAATGTTGGTGATGGAGTTAGTTTACTTGTTCCCGATCCATTATGACATCCCATAACGGTACGAATGAAATGAGTACATATTTTTTACGACTTTTCCTTGTTTGAGAGAAAATGGCTTCATTTGCCAGACCATGTTGAACATATAACCATAATGTATTATTGGCACGTTTCCTTACACATTTTGCAGATAAAACTCAATGATGAGACTGACTCAAACTGAGCAGACGGTTGAGGTGTGGGAGGTCACTTTTGCGCACACTTCATTTTCCACAGTTAGACAAAATGAGAGAAGATGACATGTCGCATATTGTAACAAGTGTACCTAAAACATTTCTACTTGATCATGATCATCATGATCGTCATCAAAATAATCATGATGACCGTGGTTATCATATGATTGTCACATTTTTATTTCTTTTATCTGCCGTAGTACATAGCAAGCAAGTTGTTCATTGTGACCAAACTTGAAAATCACGAGTCAAAAGTCGCAGACACAATGAACACTCCGTTGAGTGCAACAATGTCAAACAATGCAGTTGACATTTGTCGACCAGACAATTGTGGATAGAGGAGCGGCTGCGGAAAAAATCACATACCTATATTGGAAGTTTGCCAAAACGAATGAAATGGTAAAAGTGAGCAAGGGATAATGAAGAGCTCTGAATGTCATGTCATTGTCAAACCTTATCCCTAAAGCCCATAAAGTTGACATCTATTTCAATCCAATCCCCTTTACGAATGTATACGCAAGTCCTAAATTAGAACGGAGAAGAAGAAGGGGAAAAATTAAGATTTTTTATTGATCCCTTTTTACACACCTTATTTGTGCAGAGGAGGAGATAAAATTGAAATAAAAATAGGATGCAGCAATGTACAGTGTATGTATGTTACGCATAATGATAATCTCGATAAAGTGCGACGTGACTTTTGATAGCCAGTTAATCCAATCAAACCAAAAATCAATTTGTGCAAAGGGATTTTGACTGAATGAATGAATGTAACGAGGAGGAATAAATGAAAAATCAGTCCAAATGGCTCAATAAAAATCCACAAAACATGATTCCTTATTGTCAACTGATCCCCTATTATAGCGGATTTTATGGGGATATCCATCAGTCAGCATTTGAATACAGTTTTGCACTCCATTGTTTCACTATAGCTGTTAAAAACGTTATCCAAATGATAGGCATACAAGAAGTAGTATTGGTCACACTCGTAGTAAAATATAACCCTATATATGTACATTATATTTACAATTTAATTACGCTCTCCTCTTCTCTCACCATGAAAATTTGCATACAAAGTTGCTGTTAGCTGACGCTTTTGAACATTTGAAGTTGTGTAATTTCCTGCTGATGTTGCTAATAGGAAAATCAGAAGAAGAGTTTGTGTTTGTGTGTGGCAGTAAAGTTAATAGCAAACCTCTCATAAATCCTAAGTGGTAACACCCAATAAGGAAGCTTTTTATGAGGACTTGCTGACAATATTATATTTATATGTAGCTGGTTGAATGTTGATGATACTCTCAGATTGGGAGAGGAGAGTGAGCGTGTCACACAATGAAATGGATTACGTGCAATGAATAATATGTAAAACAGCGCAAGATTTACATATTTACTTAAACATCCAAAGTCATAAAAACCAAGTTGAGGTGTCAATTTAAAATTTACGATTTTTGATTATTATTTTTCTTCTCGCAGGTACACCTGTATGTATGTACGTATATTCGCATTTTAATAAGACGGTGTAACACGGACCGCGTGAGATGATGACTCTTCGACTCTTCCGCGTGATGATTAAACTGCAGCAAAATAGTAAGATATTTGATTTTATTAGTAATAGAATCAGCAAATATATAGTATTTTATATACATCATTTGCCTCAGGAGGAAGATGGTAGTTAGCCAAGAGTCAACTATAAAGATAATCCATTAGAAACAGTCAACAGTTAAAAGCTAAATTGCACAAAAGGAGTACAAAGAATTCTTCCTTATTTCTCTACTTTTACTGCAGCAGCTACTGCGTTACTGTTGTGTAGATTTTGATAAGGGCAATCACGATAAAAACTTCATAAGGATGGAGCTCTCCATCTCCTCATCTCAATTCCATTTCAACAACTTTGTTTGTAGTGACGAGACAGATGATAGGAGGCTTCAACAGTTAATGTTTTAATACTGTTATCATAATGTTGCAAAACGGCTGGTGAAAACCGTCCCTACTTGACTTGTGTTTATTTTCCCTGTTTTCAACAAATAATATTATTCCCCGTCCTTTTGTTATAATGATGCGATGCAACAATCACAATAAAAGTCAGGAGTAGCCGCATCGTTTAAGCTACAGTTACAGCTTTATTTGCTCAAACATTATTTGAGCTATTAACCGACTTTAACTTTGTTTCACAAAAGTAGGCAGTTTATATGGCGCAATTTGGCTTAATATCATCCCTTTAACATGGTTGGCTGGGAGGGTAATAAATTCCTTGAGATTTTTTGTCTTTGCTTTTGATTGCCACCATAAATTCTCTTGAAGAAATGTCTTTTCTCATGCTAATTTCTCCCACGAAAAAGGGGACCTATTAAACGTGCAGATTCGCAAGATTCCTTTCCAGAGTGAGAACAATGCATGCATGTATAAGACTGGTAACAATAAAACAACAATGATGACGATTGACATCAACTTTGTGTGTGTGTGTCGGGTTGCTTTATACCTTAACCCCATTTCTGCATATCTCCTAATGACATGCGATGTTGATGCCACACACAAGTACCAGCTGAAGAGGAAGTATTCACGCATCATTAAATTAGATGAGTGTCATCAATAATAATTTTGAGAATGGACAGACCCACCACCGTATAGAGGACATCAGTGATATGGTGGTGGTATTAGGCAGCAATTAAAATTCTTAATTCATCCACATTCTATTTCTTGGGCAAGAAGTGGGGATGATGAATCTGATCTAATCCCCACGCAAACGCCACATATTATCATGCTTCTGTCCGGCATGGCATTATTTCGCATTCATTTGCCCAAGAGCAATCCATTATATTACAAGCAAGATTTAAATAATGATGGCACTTGGCTCAATGCATGTAACTCTGTATTGTTGACGGTGGTGGTGAGCGTAATAAATTGGAGTTTATGCGTGCATAAAAAAGGAATTGTTGCTTGTTGTATTATTTGTTGATGGTTTTTCTAGCTGTATGATGAATATTATCACAAATTCTCATCGCAATTATTACCCATGTAATAATTTATGCAAACAAAAAAAGAACAGAAAAATTGGTCTGATATGAATGCAAATTTCAGTGTTTTACAACAAGCTCCCATTGTTTGGCTCTCTTTAACGTGGTGCTAATTTCTTACACCCTGCTGAGCCATTAGATGGAGATAACTTTGTTGGTTTGCTGTTAGCCCTGCATGGCATGTCCGTTTTGTTCTCAGGAGACAAGATCAAGGTGGTTCACATATTTATTTTACACACATGGATGTATAATACATTGTACATAATGTACTTAAGATGTAAACAGAACCCCACTGCATTCCTTCTTCCTTAATGTTTTTCATTTATTAAGTGCGATGTGATGATGAGTTCTAATGCATCTCATTTTTTCTTCTTCTTCCCTACTCTCCTTTAAGGCATCACATGGTAAATACAACTATTCCTAATCATCATTGGTGATCAGTCAAGCAAACAATAAAAAGCCACCTACGGAAACTCTCCACTTCTATTTTAGTCCAAATTATTAATTTACTTTGCCATGTCTCAGTATGAAGCTTGTTACGAACGTGCTATAAATCTTAATCACACTCATCTACGCAAATACATACCTACACACTCAAATCCATCATCCCCATCAGTAAATAAAACGAATTAATTTGTCAAAGTTGAAAAATTGCGATTGTTTCTCATTTTGTACTTCTACTCTCAGCACTGCCTACCTCCTTAATGGACATGCAAATTTGTCTCAACTGACAGTGTTTTATGATCATGAGGATTTACTTGAAAAAAAAGGCCAATGCAATAATATTATTCACATTTTTATGATTGAAGAATCAGAGTGAGAAACAGAGATGTTAGATATTCATATGTATGTAGATGGGTGTCACATAAAAAAATATATGTGACATCGTGAAATGTCCTATTTCACATTTCGAGAGACAAGTATTTTTTTATATACTTTGTTTTATTTTATGCAATGAGGTCTTCATCTGGCCTAATAAATTCATAAAAAATTTTGTCGACACTCATAAAAAGCTCAGCTATTTACTGCTAAAATATTCACAGCACGGCTGATCCCACCGTGTTTTGCAAGCAATTTATTACATTTTTCAGTTTTTGACTGATTTATGAGAAAATGCAATAAATGTCGAATGACACAACTCGAACTCACCTTCGTGGCTTGGGCCGGATGATATCATCATTTCGAATGTAATGATCTGGGAACTCGGCAATCGAAGGGGGTGGCACTCCACTCATTGTTGAAACACCTGTAATTTATCACTGATTCTTCTCCTTGGATGACAAAATTGTTCCCTGAAAGAAACATAAATGATATTTTGTTCCAATTAATGACTCTTCCACAAATACAAAAGTTTAATTATCGCGATGATGAGCCAAATAACAATAACAATCAAGTTCCGGATGTTGCACGAGAGGAGACACCATTCATGTCTGTGTTCATGAAAGCAACAGGTGCGTGCCTTGATGATGTTTTCCTCCTTGAAAAAATTGACTTGTACTTAGCCGTTTCAGGAGAATATTTATGACGAGGATGCTGTTGTAAGATTACGTGCTTGTCGTGTTGTGTGCTTTCCTAAGACTTCATCCTAATATCCATCAAAAATCGTGACAAACAATGGAGCATTCAAGCTTACTAACAACTTGCCAGCATCCCATATAGCTTGCCTAAGTGGTCTGTTGTATGTACAGTTAAATCATGAATTAAAATGATTGGATTTTAATTAATTATTAAAGAATAAAGCTTAATAATTCATTTACAAAGATGCAAAAATCTCAAGTCAATCAAAATCTGGTCCACATTTACAGGAAGGAGAATTAACAAAGAGATTATTAGATTGACCGGTATGTGCTAGTCATAAAATGCACTTGTATTTCATAAGCACATTTTTTAATCCATATAATTTCGGAAGATAATACTTGCATGCCATTTCAGCCATGTGATTTTCTGACAAGGCATGACAGCTAGTATAACATACCGGCACCTGCAGGTTTTATGTACATTCTGCAACCCGAACCAGTCGGAAACATTTTTTCATAACTGATAATCTATATATTGAAACATGAAATATGAATCAATAGGCAAATGAGAAGAGGTCAAACCCACTGACTTGCATATTGAATTTATTATGCATTTTTCTTCTGTCTGAACCTTTAAAGGTGAAACTATAAATGAATTGAGTTGAGTTGAAGAGGGCCCAACAATGCAATGATGATATGAGTTCAATATTCTTCCTTTCCTTTAAAGCCCATCATCATCATCAATGCCAAAATGATCAAGAAGGTAGGGGGAATCTGTATGTATTTTCAATACTTTTTTTCAGTAGCACAAGAGTAGTCAAGACTTGTTTTCTGATAATTGCTCAAAGTCATGCATGATTGCTACTTTATTTCAGAGAGATGATGCATGAACCAGGATCTTCGACTTCTTCTCCCTTGCCTCGATAACAATGAAAATGTTTAGGAGCAGAGGCGTTTTGGAATTTCGGCATTAGACAGTTGGGAGAAAAACGTAGGCATTATAATACATAAAGCAAAATAGAGCTTATCTGAAAAATTGGATTATTTCTACCAAACGACAATATTTTACTCTAAATCCGCTTACCAAAAAGCGGATTCAGAGAAAAAATTCGCGTATGATAGTTTGTCAACATGATGCTAATTCTCGTAGCTGCACACAGCGTTAAAATGATTAATTTATCTGAGAGTGCTGATTCTGATAAAGAAACAAGAATTTTTCATATGAACATCATGCTTGCAGGTGTTTAGCAGACAGCGTCTAGGTGCCTACTTACAGATGTGTAAGCTTAAGCAAACTCAGACTCTGAGATTCAAATGTGTATGCTACACACTACGAGAAAGGGAGAAGAAGAGAAGTGCTTTTGAAGATTTGATTTGATGGTGAAATGGTGATGTGTTGATGATCCGATCCAACATCCAACGAAAAATGTATTACCGACGAGTTCTTCGGACCGTCAAGCTTTCAAAAGAGAGTAAAAGAGTGTATATCGTCGTTGAATTTTTTGGGGAGGGTATCTGCAAACTTGGTATGTTTTCGACTAAGCTATGTGAAAAGTTGGCA
>JAQGAP010000566.1:0-31650 GCA_034697805.1 Orchesella bifasciata
AAAGTTAGTCAAGATCTTGATCGGGCAGAGGAAAAACTCAAGATACAAAAGGAGAAACGAAGTACACTGAAGAATACCTTGGAAAGTCACCAAAAAGAATGGAGTGAACAAAAAAACAAGTTGGAAGCGGATGTAGAGGATAAAAACGAGAAAATAAAAAGTTTGCAGGAGGAAATGAATTCAAAAGTGGAAAAACTCCAGTTTTTAATGCAGACTTTAAGCTGCAAGTTGCAAAGCTCAAGCGACGAGGTAGATGTTTTGTTAATTGCAAATAAGAAACTTGTAGCAGATTTCGAGAGCCGAGTTGCCGAAAATAAGAAACTAGAAGAGAAAGTTCAGGAGTTGAATGAGGGAACGCAGTGCCGCATCAAAGAAATTGAGAATTTGTTAAACCTCAATAAAAATCTTGAAGCCAAAATTCAGAACTTGGAGAGCGAGAAGCAGAATTTAATGGAGAAAGAGGAAAATTTGGAAAGAGAAAACCAGAATTTGGACATAAAAGTTTTGAATTTGGAGGAAGAAACTGAGGCGTTGAAGAAGCAGAATGAAAATTTGGAAAGAGAAAATCAGAATTTGGATATAAAAGTTCTAAATTTGGAGAATGAAACTGAGGCAATGAAGAAACAAAATGAAAAAATGGTTTCTGAACATTTGGCAGCAATGCGCAAGTTGGAGAATGAGTCCTACCAGCCAAAGTGGGACTTGTTAAAATCACATAAGATAAATGGCAATCTACGTACTGAAATTGAAAAACTAACAAAACAACATACCTCCGAACGGGAAGCACGTGAAAAATTAGAAAACCAGAGTAAACGTGGGCGTAGACTGGTTTGCGAGCAGAATGAAAAAATTGCTAGTTTAAAGAAGGAGCTTCAAGAGCAAAAACTCCAATTTGATAGAAAATTGAAATATATTAAATCACTAAAAGGATTATTGGTGAAGAATGAGATAGAAGTGAAGCAAGCTAAATCTTTAAATCTTGAGTTAAGTGCTTCAGTGAAAAAACTTACGGATGAGGTAAAAGCCTTGAGATTAGAGAATTTTTTTCTAGCTTCTCAGCTTCACCAGAGCCAAAAAGAAGCACAAAAGTTGCACATTGAAGTCAAGGGGTTGAAGGAGAAATGTGAGGAAGCTGTATCAAATAATGAAACTCTTACCAAACGATTGGGAGATTTAGAAAAATTAAATACCGAAGGAAAAGCCCAACTTGACAAAAATGCCGACGTTTTGAGAAGGAAAGAATGCGAAATTACCAGACTACAGCAGACCATAAAAATGAACGCAACTTCTTTGAAATCACAGAAAGAAGAAATTCTTAAATTGCAAGAGGATGCGAAAACCACCTTGAAAGAGCATGAGGAAAATATGACAAAGAAAACCGGCCAGGTTAAATTGATCTCGGATCATTTAAACCTGCTGAAGCTTGATTATTCCAAATTGGAAAAGGAACTGGAGAAATTTAGAAAAGAAAATGAGCAACTTCAAGTTGAAAATTGTCAAAAGATTGCGGAGCTAGAGAAAAATAAGAAACAAATGGAATACATGAATAAATTACATATGGAGTTAACGACGGAGGTAATGCCACTCCGTGAAGCAGCTAAGGATTTTGAAGAGAAGGCAAAAAGTTTTGTTAGGAAATCACGTAGTCTTGTCGATTATAACGGCACACGGGAAGCATCCCCCATTCCTCAGTTTCATGAAAACATTAGTGATGAGTTGCCAGAGGAAGCTCCTACCAAACGAGCACGAGATGATGGTCAAGAGACTTCTCCAAGGAAAAGGATCCGAATGGACAAAGGGCCGATTCCGGAACAAGAGTTTCAACCAGAGGACTGCTGTAAATAGAGTAAGTTTTTATACAAAAAAATGATAACATTTCTTCATTGATAATAGATATTAAATGTATGCATTTAATGCTAAAAGCATCATAAAAAGTACTCCAATACGTCCGAATTTTATTTTTCATGCTCAATGAATGAGCTCATTCATAATTTGTCACATTTTTTAAATGTTATTTTTACTTCTTTGGTACCCATATCATAAGAACAAAGAGGATTTAGTTACTTTGATATCATTTTATGTATACTTATGTTTGCTTACAGGATACAAATGCTACGGAGTTTTTATTTCGAGCTGAAGGTGTACAGCATTACATCTTTTGATAGATCTGCCCGTTATCATGAATGGTAACGTAAACTTATAAACGTTTGTTTTTCTTCTGATTATGTCGTCAGTTTTGATTGCTAGCTGAATAATGGTTATTGTTTTATTTTAGATGGGCCATCAGTTTTTCCAACGGAATGATGTCAACAATATAAAGACTACCAAACCCGAATGATCTTTTATTTCATTCACAAATCACAACTTCTGTATTTTTAGCCATTGCTTGGAGCACTCGTCCAGCTATTCATGGTCAGAATTGCTATTTTGTAATAGGGATAATTTTTCTTGTAACAATTACATGATAGCCGGTATGTTGTAATAGGTTATAGTTTTAGACCATGTCAAACAGAATATAATATAATGTGATTCAAAAAGTTATCAGGTTCCACCGAGATTTGAACTCGGATCGCTGGATTCAAAGTCCAGAGTGCTAACCGTTACACCATGGAACCGTCGCTTGATTATTGCATCTGCATGAACTCAAGGTCCCAAACTAGTTTGACTTGCACAAATTATCATGCATGATCACATTTGAATCAGTCTTGAAGTTTTTAAGTCGACGTTGACAAGTTAAGATATCAACTTCAATTTCATTCATTCGATATCCATAAATTATGTAAATGGTATATCAGTATAAAAAGTTTTACCTGTTCTTATATAATCATATTTATAAATGTCTAGCCATTATTGGGATAGTAAGCAACAAGCATAGCTTGGAATTGGAATGATGTTGAAACAGAGTTCTCCCATTTCAAATAGTTTATTGACAGCAAGCTAAACCGGTTGTTATCAAGTTATATGGCGTTATATAAATAGAAAATAAGTAGTTCTGTAATCTATAGTATAGCAAGAGTCGACTTGCAACCCGTGCAAGTAAAGAACTAACCGTGGTAAAATGTATATTGAAACTGTTGTAGCTTGTAGCACGTGCTCACTCTTGCTCACTTGTTGTATGATAATCTCATTAGTAATCAGTCGGTATTACATGTAGCTACATGTTTGCTAGTTATAATTGTTCCCTGTTTCAATGTAAACCCTGATTTGATTACATGCAACTCAGCCAAGTTCTTTCTTGCAAATGTGTAACTCAAACTGGACGATTCTCAAACTAAATAATATTATGGTCAGTTGACTTCATTGACCACACGAATTAATCAATTAATATGTAAACTTATATTATATACATAATGTTTTCTTTTGCATAAAATTAAGTTTGAAATTTATCATATAATTATAGGTTATTATTCCACTTTCCCCATCTTTTACTAGTTTTGGCGAATATATGTATAAATAAACTGTTTCGTACGTTTTTTGTAGTTTTTAGTTTATATTATGTCCCAATTTAATTGTATAGTAGTCAGTAGTAAAAAGTAATAAATGATTTTGAATTCTAAATCATATTCTATTCAACGTATATTTTTTCCCTCTTGTATACATAGCTCAGTACATTAATTTATTGCAATATTGCAATCCTTATTCAAAACTACGCAAAATTGTCAAACATCCTTGAGTATGAAGTTCTATGCATGTTCATTGAATTTTGAATGTGCTAAGAATTAAGGAGCATGCATAAATAGGCGTTTTATATCATCTAAAAACATCTTTAGTCTTATTTGTATTTACAACTTTTAAAAAAAATTGCACATCATTTTTCATCAGCATTTCATAGCTTAATAGCAACAATTTTATCTTTGCAAACATACTCCCAAACCAATTTATTATTTATTATTACCGAAAACAGGCCAACAACAATTTTGCATCCTTTCTGAACGCCTCTCCTCTCCAATAGTAAATCACAAAGTTGGCTGAACAATTAGCAGTAAATGAGAGGAACCCAACCAAAGTTAGTTCTCTGTACACAACACCAGTTAATAGATCAACTAGAAACCAACCCATTACCAAAAGAAACATTGCGAGTAGAAGCGTCACAATTGGGAAGAACATTCTCACCGCTTGAACATCTTTAGCTTCGTTGAAGACAGCTCTTTTCTACTTTTTTGCACTATTCTCACAGCTCGAAACGTGAGGCATTGAAACACCAACAAAATCAGCAAGGAAACAGATATGTCTAATGTTTCCAGAACTAACATCAAACCTTGCTGACCTCTGGCTTAACTAGGATGTAATCAGAAATATCCAGACTGGTCTCGTTACACAGATTTGGTTTTGGAAACGTCCCTAAAAACCGAGGGATGTTGAGTAAAATGGCAGTAAGGATGGCCAACAGAGGCAGCTTTTTTGTTCTATTCCAGTTGAACCATATCCGGGAAGATATCTGGTGAGCTAGTCCAAATTAGTAGTGGATCTCAATTAAGATTGTCATCTGGGTGTTTAAAGAACGAGTAAACAAGGTCTTGTATGCTACCGAGCTTATGAGGGTTACCTCGAAGCTTCTTAGGCTTATCCATTCCTCCAATTAAAAATGATTCGTTACGATGAAATAATTATGAATTTTTCCAAGTTTTGATGATTGGTTAAAAAGTATCAAAGATCAATACGAAGAAAGTAGATTGAATCATCGAGGTAAGGCAGAACAACAGGTAAAAAATAGCTAGGGTGCTAATAAGAAGATCAATTTTTTGTCGTTTTGTCCGCCTTCTCAAAATTAATATTATCAGCACGTTGGTTATTATCCCAAACACACCTAAAAGGTTAGAACTTTTCTAGAGATATTGCAAAGAACAATAAATAAAAGTTTATGACAACTGGCCGTTGGCCCTTACCCAATTGTTGTGTAAAAACCCAAATTACGATAGAAATTATATGGCCTGGACCTCCGACATCAGATAAAATATGGCTTCCCCAGACAAGAAACGGCTCACATAGGGAATGCCATTTGCTATGCAAATGTCACGGTCACGTCACGAGTCTCGTCGTCTTTAAAATGAGAGTTCATTCATTCATCGTTTTGTGATTTTGATGTCCATTCAATTAGCAATTGTGATATTGTTTGACAGATAACCAATAGTACCTACGAACGATGACAGCATGATGGATGGACAGGTTCATCCTCTTTCCCTCTCGCCTAACATAATTGTTAGTCTAGTCAAGCATCCCTTTAAACATTTTTGAAAGATTGTAATTTGATCTGAACACATTGCGTAAAAAACTTGTTGCCCTTATCTAGAACATAATTGCTGAAATATATAACATGATATTATGTTGTCATACTATTGAGTAAGCAATGTGGAATTATAACCTGATAGTTGGTGCAGCAATACATAAGGATATCTTGTAAATGATTTGAAAACAACTTTGCTCTTTGTGAAGTGTGTTTGAGTGGCTCATCATTTAATATGATAGGTATAAAGCGCACACGCAAGCAAGCCAAGTACACTGACTCATTGACCCTAATTTTTTTGTATGATATTGAGAAGCACGTTCCCTTTTCTCAACCTTGAGATCTTCAAATTCACCATGTGTTGACATAAAACAATGCTTTGTGTTTGTATGCTGCAGATTGTCCCCTTTTGAACCTTTTAATTGCGATTACATTAATATGCTTCTGAAATTACACACCTATCCCAAACCTGCTTTTTTTATATCAAACGAAATGCAGAAAGAAGGCTGTACAGGTTGGACACCAGATAAACCGTGATGATGGATTTTGATTTATATGCCATATTTGTACGTCGATAGTTGACGATTTTTTAAAATTACGGAATGCTATACTGAATACAGTTCCAAACGAACAACGGAAGAAATCATGCCTGTTGCATTCCGGCTTTTACGACAAAATTAATTTTCCCATGCGCTAAAAAATTATTGACTGGAGATGGCGAGCATCGATCTCGCTACCTCTCACATGCTAAGCGAGCGCTCTACCATCTGAGCTACATCCCCATTGTTGAATGCATTGTTAATAAAAGTCAATATTTATTTTTTGAAGGGTTGGCCCTTCATCTAAAGTAAGGGAGAATGTTCAATGTTGCTGGTGATTTGATTCAGAAACTATAATTTCAGATTGCCCCGTGTTTGTTGCAGTGCAATGTTGGTGAATGACTTTGTCTGAAATGTCGAGCATTACCTTCAACTGACTTTATGATAATCATTCAGTGATTGTCAATTAGTCTTGAAATATTTTATTGGTTTTGAATTGGCTGAGGTGTAATAAGGAAAGTAGAAGTGTCAATTTACTACGTTTATGACTTCACAACAAAAGACCAAAAAGGAATCAAAACTGGTTTGTCTACCTACTCATCTAGTCTAACAATGCAGCCTGCATTATGCTGGGTTGTCTGTTGCTCCCATGAAAGGGAATGCGACATTGTTATGCAATGTTAATTTAATAGCTGACAGTTACTATAAACGTTTGCCAATACACATTTTATTGAATGCCTTCAATATAAATACACAGCAAATGTAAGTTGATAGACATCCTTCACATGCTATGGGCAGTTTGAAGCCGGAAATCTGAAAAGAGACCCTTGAATCTACGAAGGGGAATTCCAATGAATTGCAATGAAAAACCCTTTAGAATTGTAGACCTAAACACCCAGTATTTCACTATATTTTAATGCAAAAGATTTGTGAGTTGCAATTTATTGTTGTTGTTTTCATAATAATATTTATTCAACGAACAACAAACCAGTTACATATAAATTTGTGCTTCCCTTGCGTAATCCACATGAAGCAAACAAGGAAAAGAATGTTGTGTCACCAGTGTTGTCATTTCATTATGATAACCAATGAAACTAGCGCAAAGGTAATATGACATGTCTTCTAGAAATCTATTACCAAATGCATGAATCGAAAGCTTTCATTTTCTGAAAATTCAACAAGAAAGCTCGAAAAACATGGATAATAACGCAGACTGGAGTTCAAGTGGGCTCAATCTGTTAGGTTTGATTCAACCAGGTCAAGGTCAAATCCATATAAAAGACGTCATTCAGCAAGTACTCCAAGGTTTATTGTACGCCACCCCATTAAGTCTGGAAGATGAGCATTTAGAAACACGCTTCACATGTTTGTCACAATATTTTTCATTGAGTAAATGTTCGAATTTAACTTTGTCACAGTTTAACGTGAAGCGAAACACTTTTATAGTATTTTAATTTTAATAAGTTCTCGTGCAAAATACACAAAATATGCCCTGATGTTCGGAGATGATGACTAAACATTACTCTGTGCTTTCGGGAAAGACAGACGACACTAATTTATCAACAAAACTGCATAAGCGTGCGTTTTTGCATTTGTTTTTCTTTTCAGTATTGCGAGAGAAACGAGAGCCTGAAGCTCCGTAGCCTCCCACCGGCGCCGGAGGACTTTCATAGCCTCCGACTGGCTCATTAGCGGGTGGGGAGTCATAGCCCTGTGATGGAGCTGGCGGTGGTGGCCCATAAGTTGAAGGTGGCTGTGTCGGAGCCTGAGGTCCGTAACTTGATGGTGGCTGTGTCGAAGGTGGAGGTGGTCCGTAACTTGATGGGGGCTGTGTTGGAGGTGGAGGTGGTGGTTGAGTAGTTGGGGGTGGTCCATAAGTTGAAGGTGGTTGAGTTTGTGGTGGTCCATAATTTGGAGGTGGTTGAGTTTGCGGTGGTCCATAATTTGGAGGTGGTTGAGTTTGCGGTGGTCCATAATTTGGAGGTTGAGTTTGCGGTGGTCCATATCCAGAAGGAGGTTGTTGTTGAGGTGGAGAACTATATTCTGAAGGTGGTTGTTGTTGTTGAGGTGGAGAACTATATCCGGAAGGAGGTTGTTGAGTTTGTGGTGGTCCATATCCAGAAGGAGGTTGTTGTTGAGGTGGAGAACTATATCCGGAAGGAGGTTGTTGAGGTGGAGAACTGTATCCAGAAGGTGGTTGTTGTTGAGGAGGAGAACTATATCCGGAAGGTGGTGTTTGAGGAGAACTATATCCTGAAGGTGGTGGTTGTTGTTGAGGTGGAGAACTATATCCGGAAGGAGGCTGCTGTGGTGGTCCATAACCCGAAGAACTTCCTCCCTTTAAGAAATAAACTACTGGTTTGACCTGACTTCCTGGTGTCTGCTGAATGTTCGGTATAATATTGTGGGTCGCCTTTTGTGGCAAAACGTAAATCTTCGTTGGTTGGCCTTGACCGCCTTGACTAATAATGTCGACAGTGTGTCGATAACGCACTGTTGGAGGTTGAATGAACACCACTTGACCTTTTCCAGAAGAACCTGGCACCTTCACTCGATGATTCGTAGTTTCCGTTATCTCCCCATTTCCCCGCTTGCAATACACCCTTGTTCCCCCAATATCTTGACCCTCTGCGCCATACCCACTACAAAGTCTGTTAAAGAGTTCAAGAGCATCCGCTTCCTCATTCGGGCTCAAGGTGCCAACTCCAGCGTAGGCAACCCCGAGGGCTGATGCCAGAATCTAAACAGGTATAAAATTGTGTGTAAAATGTTCAAAAAAGTAATACAAATTGTAAATCCATTCCCTTTTTACCAAAAAAGTCCTCATTTCTACAGCGGTTGCGAAATCCAAAAACCTTTCAATTTCAAGAAAGGGTTGTTAGATAACGAGGTGTTGCTTCCCCATCACGTGCGCACAGGTAACTGAAGATGATCCTTGAGGTCGTAAGGCTTATAACAGAAGAAGAGCCAGAAGTCACTCAAAATTTTATTCATGTTTCACCTTTTCTTAGTATTCAATATTCTGCAAAATTTTGTACTCATTGCACAATTCAGTGTGAGCTAAATATTTATATAAAAAATAGTAAAAATTGAAGATGTGCAGCCCTAAATAATAATGTAGGAAAATTCACCTGCAACCTCACTTATTCCAATGCATTATGAGTTTGTTAGAAGACAAGCCAAGTACAGCCAAGTAAAAGATGGTGCATATTATGGTCAGCACATGCGTTTGCAAACGTAAAGCACGTTATGTAATGGTAAGTGGCAATAACCTGACATTATGATTAATTTCAGACTACTTGTACATTATATAACAATGTATGTATGCATTTTTGAGTCATTCAATACATGGCTTTTTACAGCATAATGCAGGAACCATCCCACTTTACGTATATTCTTATTAAAACATGCAAATATAAATCATTAATATTTGTGCCACCTCTACACATTCTAGTTTAGAAAATAATGAATTCGATTCCCATTCACTTGATAAAACGTTACACAGGTAAAAGGAATTACCTAATGTGGAATCACGTAATCAAGAAATATATTATACAGAAATTATTTTAATGTTTTTATAACAAGGCCAAAGCAGAGATATGAGTTTAATTAGTAGTATTTCATATTATACAAATAATTAGTTTTTAATTCAAGTAGGTAATGAGGTAACCACATATTTGCCAAAAGTTTTATAAACTGAAAAACTAATGACGAGCCCCTCATAAATATTTTGAAGACCAGGTTGCCTTGAACGGTAACTGGACCTATTGGGATAGATCAATTGAAGTAGATTTTCTGATTTTACATATAAATTACTTAAATTATTTAAAATTTGGTATAACGTATAACATTCCCATTCTTTCAGGTACCCAGTTTTTGTTTTCTTCAAATGTCAAATGATTTTTATTGGCTTATTTTTTGCTTTTATCTGAAAAACAAATTATGAATTCGGAATACTCCGAAGTTGCCATACTGTCGTGCCATAAGGTTGTGATGAAGGGAGAAACTATTTATTGTATAATGTATTACGTTGTTATGTATTATTTTGACTGAAAAGTTGCAAATAGAGCAGAGTATTTTGATGTCTGAAAACAAGACAAAACAACAAATCATCAGTTCAATGGCACGATACACACACACATGCAACGTCAGTTTTGTCAATAAAACAGGTTAGCTTGGAGTTGTGAAAGAAGCAACTCCTGTCATAATAGTCATAAACCATTTGGCAACATATCGTAAATTATGAACTTGACAATAAAACATGCGTTTGCTCTACATTCGAGGCAGAGCTCTCCTTATTTTTCATTTTTGAGGCGTATGCTGTGTAATTTTGTGTAATGTTTTGCAATTTTTATTTGTGCAAGGTATGCAAAAATATGGTCTAGAAAATAACTTCGAAATGATTTCTATTGCAATCGATAAAAAATATAAAATGTTCCCTCTGCCATGCGAATAATAGATTTAAAGTAGTTTAAATTAAAGGGTGGACGAGTACATTTTATTTCTGTACCTGAAACGAAATTCTTACAAGAGAAAGCAGACATGGTCATCAGACCGTATACAAATTGTAAATGAAATACAAAGAAATAGAATGAGGGAGCACAGAAACTCGCACACAAATCCAATATTCAACTAAAAACCATTTGGTAAATTAATTACAACAATTTATCAAGTAGTTTTAAAATGTAATAGATTTGCGAGCAGTCTGCACAAGTAAATACTGTTATGAGTAAGACTTGAGGAGAAGGTAAGAAACATAATTAAGCAACTTTGAGCAGATCATCTCTCCAACGTTTACACTTCCAACTTCACTAAACATTTTCGACAGTGATGGGATAATCCCTGTAGCTTGAAGGTACGGTATCACGAGCAACACGGGAATATCCTCCTTGGTTTACCTCAGGAGCTCCGTAGCTGCTTCGAAGAACGGGTTGAATTAGTGCTGGTGGAGCTGGGGCTCCATAACTTTCACGAATTTGAGGTGCTGGAGCTCCATAACTTTCGCGAATTTGAGGTGGTGGAGCACCATAACCAGACTCCTGTCCGCGAACTGAACTAGAACCTCCCTTCAAGAAATACACAACTGGTTTGGTTTGAGAGCCAGGGTTCTGTTGAACATTTGGTGTGACGGTGTGAGTAGCCTGTTGGGGCAACACGTAAATCTTGGTCTGTCCACCTTGGCCGCCTTCGCTAACAATTTCGACGTTGTGATGATAACGTGCTGGGGGTGGCTGGATGAAGACAGTTTGACCTTGACCAGATTGACCGGGAACAGTTACCCTATGGTTTTGACTCTCGTTGATCTCCCCATTCGCACGCTTGCAGTAGACGCGAGTTCCTCCAATATCTTGACCATCAGCACCATACCCGCTGCAGAGTCTGTTGAAGAGGTCGAGAGCATCGGCCTCCTCGCTAGGGCTCAGTTCGCGAACTCCAGCGTGAGCAACTCCAAGAGCTACTGCGAGAATCTAAAAAAAATCATAATTTTTTAAACCTTTTTTTCAAAAATACTCCAAATTTTTTTTTGTTAAATTTACCAAAAAGGTCCTCATTTTGATTTCACTTAAAACTGCAACAAGATTTGTTCTCCAAGACGTTCAACCACAAACTGATGATGGTCTCCTACATCCATGTTGTTTATATAGGACATTGTTGTTGAGCTCTGATCTCATTATCACATTGCTATATAGTTTACGAATTATGCTAACAATTATTACAGTCCTGGCACATCTAATCATGATCATACGCACCCACTAACATAATATCATCTACATTTGTTTTTGCAAAATGCTCATAAATTCAAGATGCGCTTCGCAAAACAAAGTTAGAAGCCGTGGTAGCAAAGTAATATAATATTTGTCACAGCATAAAGCACGAGGTTGATAAACCAAAACCAAGTGAGAACAATAAATAACCGGTTTCCCCTTTGAAGAATCATAATCATCATGTTGATGATGATAAATATGCAATATGATTAATGCAGCATGACTTTGGCGACGATGCAAAACGAAACCTGCTTTTCATTCAAACACAACTGCAAGTGAGGTGGGCATGTTGGTGACCAAGAAATCATTTTAGATGATGAGATGATTGTGCAGTCTACAACATTTATGATAATGTGGATAAATTAATACAATCCATTAGCATTCATTGTGCGTGGCCCATTGCCTAATTAATTATAGTGACTTTTTGATTGACAGAGGCATCCTTTCTCCAACCCAATTAGGTAAATTAGGTGATTGCCCTGTTGTATGCGGGCTGGAGTATCTTTCAATTTGTTTTTCCATGCTGGTGGGCAAAAAAATAGGGGAGCTATTAGTTAAAATGGCTGTAAAATATATATGATACTAAAATTCCTCTCATTTCTTTATGTGTTGGATAACACGTGTAGTTTTCTCATGAATGAAATAGATTTTTACGACCCCGTGTTTACGATTTCACGCTGAAGTAGTATTTATCCAATTTGTGAATGGTTGTAAAGTTTTTCATCGTAAAAAGGTTTCATTCTCAGAAAGGTTCACCTTTGTTAAAGGTACGAGATCATAATCACATTATAATGGGTCGGATCAAATTACCAGACCCACGGGGTATAGATTACAAAACGACAGCTTGAAGGGAGATCGATGGGTTCAACTCAACCAGTTCTTTTACTCGACCTTTAAAGGTTGAAAGCGTGCAAGTCATGTGCTTTTAAAATGTTGGTATTTTGTCGTTCACCCTTTCTGAGAGATTCCAGACGCCAATAAAACATGCACGAGGCTCTTAATTGATGCATGTGCTACAAAGTAGATTGTGTGAATGAAAGAAAATGATTGTAAATAAATATGTTAAATGTGAATTTCGAGCACGTTGTTAAATGTTAGAACCAGAAAGAAACATCAAGAACAGAAAATTAGATAGAAAAGTTGTTTATTCGTGATCATGCGTATTGCAGCTTGGTAATGACAAGAATACAGATCGAAAAAGTAGTTAGTTCTGCAGGTACTGAAGTAATAAAGTAAGAAAATATACTGGAAAAGACAAGAATATCACAATGTCCCATATTTAACGACCATATCCAGTTTGTGGTGGAGCTCCATAGTTTGAGGGTGGAGCTTTGGCTGGAGGTCCATAACTGTTTGAGCTCGATGAACGGCCACCATTGTTCAAGAAGTAGACAACGGGCTTCACTTGAGTTCCCGGATTTTGCTGCACATTTGGAGTGACTGTGTGAGTTGCCTTCTGGGGCAAAACGTAGATCTTAGTTTGAGCTCCTTGGTTTCCACCACTCCAGATTTCGACGTTGTGGTTATAACGTGCTGGTGGTGGTTGGATGAAGACAGTTTGAGCTCGCCCAGATTGTCCAGGAACAGTTACCCTATGGTTTTGACTCTCGTTGATCTCCCCATTTGCACGCTTGCAGTACACACGAGTCCAACCAACGTCTTGCCCATCTGCACCGTAGCCACTGCAGAGCTTTGCAAAAAGGTTGAGTGCCTCGGCTTCTTCACTGGGACTCAAGACACCTACTCCAGCATAAGCTACTCCGAGAGCAGATGCAAGAATCTAGAGCGAAAACAAATAAATCGAAAATTTTCCCATTTTTATATAACTTTTTGAATTAAGAAAATATTTTACCAAAAAGGTCCTCATCCCAAAAAAATGTCGCGAAAATCCCAAAATATTCTTTGACAACAGCTTCAAGCCAACTAATTGGTAATTGCTTTTCAGGTGCTCGAACACTCACTGACAACCACTCCACACGCCATGTCGTTTATAAAGGGATAAAACCACGTCACTCCACACGTGTACCAATTTAGCAATTAAGCATTTAATCAAAAACAAAACTGCTAACCTTTTTTGTTGTCCACAATTCGTATCATTACAAGCTACCCTTTTTGCACTCCCTTTGCCAATCAAGTTCACCATTTTCAACATCTCTGGAGTAGGTATTATTTTGTTTGAAATTCAAAATCTAATTGGAAGTGCACACGATGAGGAAACTGAAGAAGTAAGTTTGCTCTTATAAAAAACCTCTAGTTTTTGCTTTTGTCACAAACAAATGTAATGCAGACGCACCAGAAATTATATTGGTGTAACCTGTCCCCTCTTGCAACTGAGATGAAGAGAATGCCATTAATTTCTACTCCAAATAAGATCCTACTGAAGATATGGAGACCGCACTTGCATCACTGAGTTGGCAACGAACAACCAACTCGAATGGATTCATCCATTCAAACAATATTGATGGCAAAAGAGATAGTTTACCAGGTAAAAAACTAGAGATAGATGCAGCCATTTACGAAATATTATATATGTGGAGCTATGCAATGCCTAAGAATATAAATATACAAGAGTTATGAATTTTTAATTTATTATGGGACTCGACGAAATATGGTGCGAACCAAGTTGCACAATGCTGTGAGCACTACTGACGACAGCAAGTATTGATTGCTTCTTGTCATGCAGTTGCCTTCTCCACCGAAAACTTGATAGGTAGTTGAGTTGGACCGGCTTTCGTAATCACTTTTCTGAGAATTGGTTGGGGATGCCTAAGCAAACAGCCGAAGGCGTATAACATAACTCCGTGAGATTAGCCAGAATGTAAATTAAATTCAAGTTGTAAAACAAGTCGTGTTGCACTTTTAAGTTCTTATCTAATCACCACACCACAGAGCATCTTCTTACAATTATAATACATGAGCCACCTACGGAACGGATAACTTTTTGGTCATTGTTGTAGATTGTGTTACAAAAGGCTGCAAAACCAGAAATAAAATTCGCAAGCTGAAAAGAATGTCATTATGGGGCTGTTAATGTCAACCTGCCACGTCAAGCCAAAAGTCAGTCCATATTAAATGGTTGAGTATGAAGAAGTGTGCTGTTGAGCTGACACATTAGCCATTGTTTGTATAAGTTGTTATCTGGTTTGTAATTTGAAGTATGGTCGTATGTGTCCCTCAATATTAGTTTCCTTTTTTATGAGAGGCAAGCTGTGGTACATTAGTTGTCTGTCTGTCCATCTGTCTGTGGGACAGACAAGAAGTTTTTATAGCATTTTTATATAGCTGTACGTACTGTTCAAGCCTTTGATGAGTTTTAGATAAAATAATGCCAATCATGTCAACCAACTTAACTCCTGATGTTTTGACGTACTCGATCCTCGAGGCTCGAGCTACATATTTACACCCTGTTCAATTTTTAGTGTATCATTGTTTTTTATTCTAAAATAGTTTTTACACCTTAAAAAGTTGTTCGGTTGGATTATATAATACCTAAGGCGGATCATGCAAGTCTATCTATAATATTATGATCATTATGCAACTCTCACAATGTTTTGCTAATCGCAGCCACAAATCACTTCTCATATCCCTATTTTTCCTAGTAAAGCAGGTAGATTTCTAAGTTTTCGTAAACAATCCTGCCCAGTTTTGTATGAAGAATGTATGGGATGAGATGTCCAATAAATTCGCATATCTTTCCTTGCTCTCCATCTTCTTTCTGAGTATCGGAAACTTATTTTTGGCAGTATTTGACCGCACCAAACATACCATTCTTTCGCAATTCCACTCTAACTCATTCTGCTCTACATTCCATTGCAGTCTTATCTCATTTATAATAATAGGAATTGTTAATTGGGTTTTGAAATCATTTAATTTCTACGTACAATAAATTTCAGTTATATAATATTTTCAGTATGTTTCAAAATGGGTTGGTCGTAATCAGAAAAGGAGAAATCTTGTGGGCTTCCTGTTGCCTGTTGGTTTATAAACGCGTTGTGATGGAGGGGAGTTCATCAGTTTCTACTCAATCCCAAGAGAAATCGCAGTGTAAAAGTATTTACTCAGAATTTTTGAGAAAATTTCAGAAACTTCAAACATGAGGACATTTTTGGTAAGCTGGTAAAAAGAATTTTAAGTTTTATAGATATTAAAAAATTGAAAATAATTTAAATTTCGTTATTTTAGATTCTTGCATCTGCTCTCGGAGTAGCTTATGCTGGGGTGGGAGTTTTGAGCCCTAGTGAAGAAGCCGAGGCACTCCAACTTTTCGCAAAACTCTGCAGTGGTTATGGAGCTGAAGGACAAGATATTGGTTGGACTCGTGTTTACTGTAAACGAGGAAATGGGGAAATAACTGAGAACACAAATCACAAAGTGAATGTACCGGGATCTTCTGGACAAGCTCAAACTGTCTTCATCCAACCACCACCAGCACGTTATCATCATAACGTCGAAATCTGGAGTGGAGGCAACCAAGGAGGTCAAACCAAGATCTATGTTTTGCCACAAAAGGCAACTCACACAGTCACTCCAAATGTGCAGCAAACTCCGGGAACTCAAGTGAAGCCCGTTGTCTACTTCTTAAACAATGGTGCCAGCTCAACCGGTTATGGACCTCCACCTAAACAACCCTCACCACCAAATTACGGTCCACCACCAACCAAACCACCTCAGAGCTACGGACCTCCAGCTAAGGTTCCTCCACCACCCAGTTATGAAGTTCCAGTTCAAATTTCTACTGAGTATGGCCGTTAAGACAAAGTATAGAGACTTCAACTTGTATAGAGATTAAGGCAGCTATATTTTTTACTTGTAATATATGATTTTCCATATTTTTATAACCTTCTAGTTTACTCATGTTCGATTTTCGGGTAATAATGATTGATTTTACATTTGTGTACTGTTTTTGTAATATTTTGTGTATATCTTTGTTTTCTGACTAGAAATTATAAGCACAAAATAAATTAAATCTTTCGTTTCTGTATTTTTCGTAAAATTTTTTCTGTTAAGACATACATTATCATAACATTTTTTGTTTACATTAATAAGTTCATATCCATTTTCAATGAATAAAATTCCTATAGGGTCCAGTTATTTTATGACTGAGGTGTTTTATCAAGACGCCCCTGCACTTCCCTAATCCATCTTAAAAATCGGAGTTTTTTGATGAAATCGAGAACGTATGAGTTTACTATTTACATTGGAACGTTTTCCCAATGCTATATAAAAATCAGAACACACCTGGGTGGTCTTGGCATCGTTATGCCTCAATGAGGACTCTGTTCCAAGGGTTTTACAAAAGGACACTTATTTACAAAGTAATTTTGCGACTAAACGCTACCCCTTCTGCAGATGTCTGACGTATGTATATGGCTCTCGAGAAGGCTTGTGGATAGCGAGAGTCACACTTTTCAAATAAATAGAAACAGAGACCCATTATTAAAAGCAAGTAGCAAACACACATAATTATATTTGTACCTTTAAAAAAAGAAGATGATGGCCTGATCGTCAATCGTAATTGATTTGCATTCATGCGTTTCATCTATTTGGGTAAAATACATCGTTACAGACCATATTATTATCTTCTCAGTTTTCCATTATAGAAGAGGACGAGGACAGCGAGCAACCACGCAAACAAGTCGCTGTAACATATTTAACATGAAAGTTTCTAGTTTTTTTGACAAAACCATCTTCATTTGCCTCCTACTAATAATTATTCTTGACTTGGCGTATATGACAACGTGACACATAATAGCATCAGGTAGCATTTATGTCACGCATGCAAACAACACAAGAAAATCTCGCAAAAAATGCAGTAACAATTAAAACTGTTGATAGGCTATTAAGGGATATTCATTAGTTTGCAAGAAAATAAAACTGCAATTGAGGAGCACTGGCTTTGTTTGATTACACAAATTAAAACTATTTTGTCATTTTCATTTTACACATTCGGCAACATGCGTTTTGTGCGTCATATCATCGAGTCTATTCGTCACCTTACCTGGTAATGAATTAGATGTTGGTGCAATACAATCTTGTTCTTGTTTCGCTACTCATCAATATTTACACCTTTTGACTTTGCTAAATAAATTCAAATAATTGTTTTTCATGCTTGTAATCTTCCAATTATTTGAAAACCACTTTTTTTTGCAGTCCCATTCAAAATAATTAGCGTGTATTTCCCAATCATCATTGTCGTCATTATCGTCGTCAGCTAACGCTTCATGCGTAATATAATGTCGTTGTAGTTCTTGACTTTCAGAAGGTGTCAAGTCGACATGGTTTAATAATAGTAATGAGTTCTCACATCACATAAAAAATGTATGTGATGCAACATAAATCCACCACGTGTGATTTCGGCAGAGGTAACGCGATACGTATTTGATGCAATTAGATGCATGATTTTCTGTTACTAATTTTTTCATTCATTCAACTATAAAATGATATGGATTTTGGGAAGATGAAGTTTAAAAAAGCTGAGAATAGAGCCATTAAACATTATCATGCAATAGATTCATTGGTAAAAGTAGTAGCTTATTATGTTATATAAGACGCTGAAAATAACCTTACAATTTGCATACCCAAATTGTTTGTAATAAACTGATATATTACAATGAAATTATAATTATGCTATCAACATTCTTTCATTATTCTATATGGTCTTGGATCATAATTCGGGTAATCGGACAGATGCTTGCCATCCAATGTCTCGCAACAGTTTTTAAGATCCTCTCCGTCTTCAGTAGTTAAAATTTGGCAAAATTTCATGGCCCTTCCAGAAAATATATTTCTGTTTGTGTACTAAAATATGAAGAAGTGACAGTCATGCAATTGTGTAAAAAAATGCAGAGTATTTGGAATTGAGCGTTGCTTACTTGATAGCATTGCAATCTAGCTTGCTGGCAACATCTTACAGTTTTTGAATTCAATAAGGAACTTTGTTGACTACTCTCAAAGCAACCAGCAAGTTTTCCAGCTTCAAACGGTGGTTTGCAATTCCCAAATGCCTCCCACACACATTCGTACCAATCTTTCCATTTGTCACAAGTTGAATTGCTGATGAGAGTAACTAGCAAAAATATTAAAAATCATAATGAAAATCCTGTAGTTCTCCTTGGACTAAAAATCTACGCAATATAAGATTTTCAGAGTATTTTTTAATACATTTTTCTTCGCATTTCATAATCTTATCTACAATCACGGTTGTCTGGTAGTCGCCTCCTCTTTTCCACAGAACGTTGCGCACTCTTTCAGCTATAATATCCCTTTCCCCGTGAGTAGAGCCAACGTAGACGTTCCATTGAGGTGTATCTTGGTTTCCGTAGGTGTAATGAGGCAAATGCTCAATATTCTCTAGTTCTGGTCTTGGACTTTTTGGATGAGTTATAATACCATAGGCTTCAAATATGCATGCTTTTGCACAAGGGTGCTCCATTCTGCTAAACTGAAAGTTGTTTTAAATATATGCTATTTTTTCCCATATATTTTACATTTGTATGTAATATAGAGGGACGCACGTGATATCGGCATTCATCCTGTCTAGAAAGGGCCCAACCAGCCCCCTTTTCTTGTGTCTCGAGAGTCAAATCAATCTCTATTTAATTAAGAATGTATTACAACTACAGCTGTATCAAAATCACAACCGTTGAAATCGAATCTGACTTATGAATGTAGAACTTTAGCTGCTTACCTCTATCATAACCTTTGTGACAGGTAAAAGGAGGAAACAATCCCATTGGCACGGAATAAAACCTACTGGCCTCCTGCTTTCCTTCACGTAAAAACTTTGACCTTACTTCATACAATGTAGCACCACCTGTTCTGAAACTCGTGACCGCACGAGCCATCTAATTGGATTGTAAGATTAGTTGTTATCATTTACACCATAAGCTTTATATATTTTAATTTCTTACCAGAGAAATGGTCACAGACAAAAGAAATGTATTTTTTAGCATTTTGCTTGATATTTGCCTTGTATGTTAAAACCAATTCGTTGACTGATCCAACAAGACAGTAAAACAAGTGTAATTGTTAACACGCGGCAATTAAATACCAAACTGATATATCGTCGTAAAATTATTTATAGCTGCAATTCTGCCATTCGTAATTCATGAGATATTCTATTATTTCTAACATGTGAATAATCCAAATGAAGTACCTAATATAACTGTTTAAAACGACTTTTTGCCATTTTATGCATGAGATGGTTGTCCCTAAAATTGAATTTGTTCGGATATGGTAGATAGATATGCCGACAATAATATATCATCTCGCCCAATTTGATTGAGTTAACAGCAGACAGTCACAAATTTGATTTCATTAAATTTAACTATTTAAAATCAGACCAGAATTAACTTTTTTTTAATCCAAAGAGTTTTGATCTCCTTCACAAATCCCCAATTCTCCAACATTTTTAGCTCTCGAGAAGACTTGTGGTGGGTAGCCAGAGTCACACTTTTCAAACAAATCGAAACGAATACCCATTATCAAAAACAAGTAGCAAACGCACGTAATTATGTTTGTACATGTTTAAATAATTTACAGAGTACAACGTTGCCGTCTATCGTAATTGATGATCATTCATGTAATTCGTCTTTTTGAGTGAATTGCATCGTGATAAAGTACTTTGTTCTCTGGTATTATTTTTTATTATGTGTGTGAAAGGGAAAGGTCGAGGGTAGCGAGCAATCATTGATAAATTATAGCTGTTGTCAAACAAGCAGAAGCATAATGGCACAACTTTTAACATGAGTGTTATCGAAACATCTTCATTTACCTTCTACCACTAGTTGCTCGTGACTTTACGTAAATGATGGCGTGATACGTTTAAAATCAATGAGTAGCATGTTATGCATGCAAAAAAGCAAGAAAACCTTGCTGAAAGCGCAACAATGAAATCTGATATGCTATTAATATTACAATGTACATTTTCATTAATGTGCAAGAAAGGAAAAACTGCAATTGAGGAGCAGAGATTCGACTTGGACTGATTATACAAATAAAATTTAATTTTCATTTGACACATTTTACATTTTGCAGTTTACATCATCGAGGATTATAGATTTTGATGCAATGCAATCATATGTTTATTTTCTCATCAACGTTAACAGCTTCGCTAAATAAATTCAGTTAATAGTTTTCATACTTGTAATATTTGTGAAATTCTTCATGTATTATGTAGTGTGTGAGTCAGTGAGTTGCTCAAATGGCGTAAAATTAATTTGGTATATTAATCAAATATTGCACTGGAATGATTTTTGCTCTGGGAACAAAACTCCGTTCCAAATTCTTCGGTTCCAGTTCCAGGAATGAATTGCAAAGCGTGTTGTGACTTGCAATGTATCTACAAAAATTTGAATTTTCAAAAACCTATACAAAACTGTTGTGTCTAAGATTCAGTGTCCAGCAGCAATGAACAATCTGTAACTAATAATAATAAGTTTCGGATAACTTATTGCATTTAACCACTGACTGTATAGATTAACAAAAGGAAACAATAAATTCCTGTCTCACACTTTCAAAGTTATAGAAAAGGTCGTTGTAAATGACGACCAATAAATGTCATGCAATCAGAGTTCATTCATAGATCCCTTGGGTCCTTTTATTCCCCTTTCTTTCGTAAATGATGATGCATTCAACAATCTCCGACAAAACGGCGGGCAAACATGCAACATTTTCCAAGAGAGACGCTGAAAAATCAACCCTCCAATTTCTCACGTATTTCTCTCACATCAAGCACGTCCAGTCTTTCTCTGAATTTTGTTAAGAGTGGTTCTCAGGGTTCTTCCTTGTTCCATTTCAAATATGGATAACCATAATACTGTGCATCAAGCCCAACGCCATCAGCCAGCATCCCGATTTGCCCCAATATGGTCAGTTCCGTTGCCTAATTCCGGTCTTTACCCTTTTCCGCAACATAATCTCCAGCCGCAGCCTTCATATCAAGCTCAACTTGACACCATTATCCGTGCCAAGCATCCATTCCCAGACAACCCGCAGCCACAGCATTCACAACAAGAAACACTTGACACCAGCCCTACTGTCAATTCCAATTATGTGCTTCCAATTCCGAACGTTAACAACTCTCAGTTCCAATGTGACATCCAGAAACTAAAAGAATACCCCGCTCAAGTTCTCGACCAGGAAGAAATGCTGAACCTCTCGGGTTCTCTCAAACAAAAGTACTCTGCTCAGCAGCACAACATGCGGATCTTATTGAATGAGCTGGATAGGCTGAAAACCAATACTGTTCCAAAACAACAACATGACGAAGTGATACAACAGAACAAAAAAATTGCAGAAAACAACGCGATACTCAGCAACATAAATGATCAACTTTTGGACGAAAAATCAAATTTTCAGCAATACATCTCAGATTTGGGAAGCAAGTTGAGAGAGGAGAAAGAAAAACATGATAAATTGAAGAACCACAGCGAAGAAATGGCTAAAGATCACCAAGTGAAAGTTGAACATTTAGAGACACAGCTAGCTTCCTTAAATGGCTGTAAAGTTGAAGTGGTTGAGCTTAAAAAAGGATTATATGAGGCAGATGAGCATAATAATAGGCTTCAGTGCGAGTTAAAGAACTCAAAGTGTAAAGTTGATTCGTTAACAGGGGAAAATCAAGATCTCTCACAAAAAATTGAGAATTTGCAGAAGACAAATCAGAGTCTCACACAACAGCTGGACAACCATCAAAAAGAAAAAGAACAGAACGACATCAAAAATCATGAGGAGATTCGAAAACTGGAAGAAAAGAAGCACAACATTAAAATCTTGTTAAATGAGCTGGATAATTTTAAAACCAATACGATTCCAAAACAGCAATATGACGAGGTGATAGAAAAGAATAAAACAATTGCTGAAAATAGTAAGACACTCAGCAACAAAAGTGTTCGACTTTTTGGGGAAAAATTAAATTTTCAGCAGCGTTTTTCAGAATTGGAAATCAAGTTGAGAGAGAAGAAAGAAAAACATGATAAATTGAAGAAGCACTGCGAAGAAATGGCTAAAGATCGCCAAGTGAAAGTTGAACACTTAGGGACACAGCTAGCTTCTTTAAACCGCTGTAAAGCAGAAGTGGTTGAGCTTCAAAACGAGATATGCAAAGCTGCTGCGGAAAATCTCGATTGTCAGTTACAATTTGATCGTGAATTTAATTTCATAATGAAGAATAATATTCATATGTCTAAGACAATTGAGAATTTGGAGAAAACTAATCATAATCTTTCACAAAAATTGAACAACCATCAACAAGAAAAAGAAAAAAACAACAACAAAAACAACGAAGAGATTCGGAAGCTGAAACAAAAATTAAAGCAAAAAACATACTCCTTTCATAACTGCGATGGAAGCCTGAGAAAGCTGCAAAGAGAATTTGAAAATTTTAGAAAAGTGTCAGCCACCGAACATGAAAAATGCATGCAAAATTTGGAGAGTGAAAAACAACGTGTGTTGGAGGTAAATAAACGGTTGAATGCGCAGAGCAACGAGAATGAAAAGTTGAGTAAGAAGCTGAATGAAGCAAATGCTGAGGTGAGTGTGCTGAAATCAGAAATAACTTTGTTGAAAGAACAAGCTGTCGATGTGCAAAAAATTACGCAAAAGATTAATGAGCGAGAGCGTAGAAATAAAGAAATGCATAAAAAGCTTCAGGAAAGTGCCACCCTGGTAGAAAACCAGGGAGTTGAAATCAACCATCTAAAATCAGTCACAAGTGGTCAAAAGGATGACCTATTCCATAAAGATGCTAAAATAAGGAAGTTGGAGGAGGAGACTCTAGATGCAAATAAAAAACATAATGAACATGAAACGAAACTCAACAACCGAGTTACGTTCGTTTTGAACAAACTTAAGAAACGAGAGCTGGATAATGCCAAGTTAGAAAGAGAGCTTGAAAAAGAGAGCAACCGAAATGGCAAAGTTCATACTCTATCGAAAAAGGTAGATGAACTCAAGAAGTCCCTAAGAGAGAGCATGCGAAACTTGCAAGAAGCAAACCAAACGATTGACACTCTCAAATGCCAAAAAGACACCCTTGAAAAAAGTGCTGAAGAAACGAAAAAGAAGAGAAAAAGGGACCGACACTTGAGCATGGATAATACTGCCTGGAAGCCATCCGCATCCATCCAATCCAACCATAACAGTTCGAGCGAGTATACAATTAGTGAGGAAACATTGAGAAAGAAAGCGAGAAAGAGCGCTAGTGATACACATGATGATGTAATGTCTTTGATAAATTTGTGTGAGTGTGAAAAATGTTTCCCCTTGTTAAGATGATTCAATAAAATAAAGTGTAGCAGTAAAATCTTTGTCTTCAAACAAACTTTTGCACTTGCATTGGTCGAAGAGACAGCGATAAATGATTCCTCAGCTATAGATAAGTGATTGTATGATATAATATTTTTAAATTAAAATGTATTTGAGATACTGAGCAGATTTATACGTCGTTTGGGTTTCTCAAAGACCTCACACACAAACTGACATTGTACATGCAACGAAGTTAGGTTCGATGGCATCCGGAAAATTAATTTAATTTAATTTTAATATTGTATTGAAATCTTCTTTTATGTTTATGTAGATATTATTATAGAGTTATAGGGGAATTTAAACAATTGCAACTAGAGATGGAAAGATTTAAAAAGCCGTTGGTATGCTTGACGTTATGTAGCTGCCACAAGTTTTTGTTGCTTAAATTTACAATATATCCTGCTTTTCTTCACGGTATAAATAGATTGTGACAAACGAAGAATTTTTCATGAAGAAATGTCAGTTAAATGAAATGGTCGGACTTTGAGCGTTGATGATGAAGACTAAAATCATTATTGCATAATACTTAATAAGTAGCTCTTTTACACCAACATAAATTAACTTTGTTATCCGTTTCACAGCCAGAACTTATCAATGTTATTGAATGTTATTGAAAACAATGTTGTAATGCATTATTAACTCTGTCACTCGAATAAACACAGAATTACAATTACAATGCAAAAATAGACAACCAGTTTTTTGTGAATGTTTAATATTCTACAAATAAATACTTTTACTAACTCATTATGCGCAATTTATATGCAATAACATTGATGCGAGTGGAGGGTGTTTCACCTCGGATTTGCATTAAGATAGGTTCACATCAACTAAACAGAAACTCATATGATTCCCAATCTCACCGAATCCTGGAGACATAAATATAAAAATATTGGAATAGAGACGGGTATGGTTACATTTATTTATATGCATTCACTGCAACACAACAATGGAAAAAGTGAAGTATTCATAAGGTAACTTTACGACTTGGTTGCACCGGGGTTACGGACGGTATGTAGAACTTGTTCCCCCACAACTTCAAGAGTCAGTCGCATTCTGTCCCATTAACAGGAGACTGTTCAAAGGATGAAGATTTCAGATGGATAAGATGCCATGAACAACGATCCCTAAATGTTTATGTATGTTAGTGTTTGGCTGCATGTAACGTCAACGTGACAAAACCCAGAGGGACCCTTTTTGTGCTGGGTTTGATAATAAAAAAGTTCATGGAAGGATTTAACGAAAATCTCATACAATTTTCTTTAAATTCAATCTTCAATCATTGAAAAGGTCATATTACCAATTAAGATTTTAAAATAGGTAACTTTCGATTGAAGATTGTGTTCTAACTGCCTCGTCAAAGGTAAAGATTTATCTTACAGATTTTTTATCAAAATACATGTACTTAAAAAAAGAGCTCAAGGGGCCAATGCAATGTAAATTATTTTTTACGTACGTACTGTTTGCCATGAGTAAACGGGAATACATACCCATTAATCATTATGACTTTCCTCCACCTTATTTATCCTGTTGATACTCTATATCAATGGGAATTACATCCCCTGTAAAAACACAATGCAAAGAAAGGAATTATACATTTCATATATGAGGGACAAAACTAAGCTAATACTTACCATCCCTTTCAAAATAGCAGCAGCCACTGAGCATGTGCACGTGCTGCAAATTAAACTGGTGATTGACGAATACTGTAAGCAAGCGCCTAACAATCCTAAACCTAACACGTAGTTATAAAATATTGGCAGATTCAACACAAGAATTCTGGCTCGTGATCGCCATTCATATATTGCAAAGCAAGTCTTCATAAGGTCGTTTTTAGTAGAAAAATTAATTTATGGTCGGCTTAGAGTAATTAAGCCATTTCCTCAACGCAAATACTCTTCTGGATTACCTACTGACTCTAATAATTCGATTCCATTGAGCCTCTTACACTTAAACAGAAACAACAAATGTGTGGTATGTATCGACAACAGAAGTATCAATATCAACTGCACACTAGTGGCATCCCAAGCGTCATCGATATAAACTGATGTGTGTAGTTGAACGGAATACGATATTACCATGTAGTTAATTTTTTTACATGTGCTGCACTGTAACAGAACATCATGCAAACAAGGCCTTCCCTTTAATTTTTTTATGGCGATGGAAAAGAATTTGTGAAGTGTTCTGTAAAAAGCAGAAGAAAAAACTCCGGTGACATATTTATTACGGTCAGAGAAAAGGTCGCATTCTTTCCGAGTATTTTTCGACACTTGTTGACTCATTTTAAACAGGCCTGTGGGATATTGCTTGCTATAATGTCATCATGCAATCCAACCCAAACCATTTTCACGCAAGACAGATATAGTTCACTATCAAGACAAACGAGTGAGGTTTACTTGTGACTGAAATGACTGAGTGCTTGACGAAGACAAATGTATTTTTTTAAAAATTTAGATGACTAGGACCAGCCATGAACCATGAGTAATATTTAACATTAAGTACCTCCCATAGCGGTGATGTGACCGGCTGTTTCATAAACCTTAAACAAGCTGCTAAATAAAAGCATAATGATACGAAACCGCTGAATGTGTGGGTGAATATTTGACAGCTTATATGCCAAAGAGTGTAAGTTTTTATAGTTAAGTATTCTAATATCGACTAATGAGCAGTTTTGGTAGAAAACATGTAGCCCAAACGATACATTTGGTGTAGTGTCTGTCTTCATAAATTCCATGCGGCATTCTCACGGCTTTTTAAAGAAAAGCAATGTCATGCGAGATTGGTTCATGAAAATTCAACCCAGTTGGACAAACCGACGGTCAATGGCTAGATTTCCATTCCCTCGGAATACTTTTATGATAATTGTAAAAATGAGAAAAGGGGTCTAATGAAATCCAGAACGCATGAGTTTTCTTAATTGTTTCTCATCTTGGACTTCTTCATTTCCATTAAAAAATTGTTGGCTTACAAATCCCTTATTGTTGAGTTGGCTTACAAACTGCAATGAGAATTTTGCTTCATTTGCTTATGAAAACGCCGGTGATGTAGCACTTTTGCAAAGAATGTTTTAAATCAACTTCACCCCTTTGCAGGTGCGAAATATTTTGACATATTTATAGGATTTATGGATAGTAACTATCAAAAACAAGTAGCAAACATGAAAAAGGAGACTACATTTAACGTGAGTGTTATATAAAATATCTTCATTTGCCTCCCACCATTAATATTGTTCGTGACTTTACGTGAATGATGGCATGATACATGATCGCTTCAGTCATGCAAACAAGTTGAAAACCTGCTAAGAGTGCAGCAATGAAATATGGCAGCATGTATGTATGTATTTTCATTAATGCACAGGAAAGGAAAATTGCAATTGTGAAACCGTGATTTGAATTGAGCTGGTTATACATACTTTGTAAAATGAACTCGTAATTGTCTCGTATGCTTGTAATCTTCCAATTATTAAAAACTACTTTTTACAGTCTCATTCGCGAATACACATTTGTAAATTATCACTCGTCATCATTGACGTTGTCAGCTACACATATTATGTCATTGTTTTCAATTGTCTTAGTTATTGATTCTCAGAGTGTGTCAAGTCAAGATGGTTTATAAGATCATCAGTTGATAAACAATAGATAATGGTGAATGGTTGTTCATACCGCACCGATACAAAGTGGTTCGTGATGATGAATATGTATATTCATGCACACAAAGGTGGTTTAGATTTTGGTGGCAGAGGTCGGCTGGAGACGGCGTTCTCTAATAAAGTTTATTACTCAGTAAACAAAACCAAACCTTTCAGATATGACAATGTGTTATGCCAACCTTGCCTTGAACTACTTGTGTGTGTCTCATGACAAAATCGCGTCGGTGACTAAATTATGGTACAGACAGGATGCTTGTTTGACTCTCAGATTATTGACTGCGAGTCTTATGTTATGACCCAAATCATAGCAAAATCTGAGACAACAACAACCAAAAGGCAAATGAATCCAATATCAGTCCCCTTTGTTGATTGTCCCTTTGGACCTTTTTTTCATAAAAAGATTTCGTTCAGTTTTCCTTTCGTATATCTAAATACTTTGACTCTCTTTAATGAAAAAAGGGATGTATAAAATATGCACCTAGCTGTTGTGTGATAAAGTCAAAAGTACGGATTGGGAATACAATAGCTGTGCCTTAAGATACGATAAGATACAACTCCTTTCCTTCATGTACATTCAATGTTTTATGATGGCAACAAGCTTCTTCTTGTTTGCCTCCTACCCTGGACAGAAGGCAGCAACATGCAACAGCTATCTAAAGGGAGAGCCAGAAATCAACCCTCTACTTTTCACTCGTTTTTCTCCCCAGCAGCCTAAAGCAAATACAGTATTTCTCTGGGCTTTGTTGAGAGCAGTCCACTGAGGTCTTCCCATCTTACACGTTACAAAAATGGATCGGCATATTGTGCTTGTGCCTCGCACCCAAATCCAAGAGCCACCTATATTTGCACCAATATGGGCAGTTCCTTTACAGAATTCCGGTGTTCTTCCTTATTTGCAACAGAATCTACAACAAGGTGCCAGTTCCAATTATCCACATCAAGTTACCAGTTCCAATTATCTACAACCAAATCCACTGACTAACGAAACTCTGCTACAATCTTCAGAGGAAGCTCAAGTTGACAGTGGAGCCAATTCCAACTACCTGCTTCCAGATCCTAACAATATTCCGCTCCAATTTCACCTTCACAGACTAGAAGAACATGTCAGCCAGATTAACCAAATGGAAAAACTACTAAAAACCAGAGATCAGAATGAAATTGATTTAAAAAATGAGCTGGATTCTGTCAAACATAAGTACTATGCTCAGGAGCACGCCATGCAGAAATTACAGAATCAATTAAAACTTCTGAGAATCAACACAGTTCCGAAGGAACGACATGAAGAGGTGATGCGCAAGTTAAAAGAGGAAAAAGAAAAGCATGATAAAGCGAAAAGCTACTGCGAAGAAATTACAAAACAATATCAAGTGAAAGTTCAGTGCGAGTTGAAGAACTCAAGGTGTAAAGTTGATTCGTTAACAGAGCAAAATCACGATCTCTCAAAAAAAATTGAGAATTTGCAGAAGACAAATCAGAGTCTCACACAAAAACTGGACAACCATCAAAAAGAAAAAGAACAGAACGACATCAAAAACCACGAGGAGATTCGAAAACTGAAAGAAAAGGAGCACAACGTGAAGATTTTATTAAATGAGCTGGATAGACTGAAAACCAATACTGTTCCAATTCAACAACATGATGAGGTGATAGAACAGAACAAAAAAATTGCTGAAAATAATGAGACACTCAGTAACAAAAATGATCAACTTTTGGGCGAAAAATTAAATTTTCAGCAATACATCTCAGATTTGGAAATCAAGTTGAGAGAGGAGAAAGAAAAACATGATAAATTAAAGAACCACTGCGAAGAAATTGCTGGGGCACATAACATGAAAGTTAAAAGTTTAGAGACAAAGTTAGCTTCTTTAAACAGCCGTAAAGCAGAAGTGAGTGAGCTTGAAAACGAACTAAGCAAAGCTGATGCGCAAAATCTTGAACTTACTGTGGAATTTGAGTATAAATTTAATGTGATAACGGAGAAGAATCTCCATCTGTCAAAGAAAATTGAGAATTTGGAGAAAACAAATCAGAATCTCAAACAAAAACTGGACAATCATCAAAAAGAAAAAGAAGAGGGAGGAGACAATAAAAATCACGAAGAGATTCGAAAGCTGAAAGAAAATTTGAAGCAGAAAAGTTTAGACCTACGTATCTCACATGGAACCCATAAAACGCTGCAAAGAGAACTTGAACAATGCATGCGAAATTTGAAGAGTGAAAAAGAACGTGTGCAAGAGACAAATAAATGGTTGAATGCGGAAAGCAACGAGAACGAGAAGTTGAATAAGCAGCTGAATGAAGAAAATGCTGCAGTGAGTGAGCTGAAATCAGAAATAACTTTGTTAAAAGAAAAAGCTGCCAATCATAAAAAAGAAAAAGATGACGGAGACAACAAAATCCACGAAGAGATTCGAAAACTAAAAGAAAATCTGAAGCAAAAAACCTCCGACCTCCATGACTCAGATGGGAGTCTTAAAAAACTACAAAGAGAATTTGAAATCCTAAAGAAAGTGTCTGCTACTGAACGTGAAAAGTTTCTGCAAAATTTGGAGAGTGAAAAAGAACGTGTGTTGGAGGCAAATAAACTGTTGAATGCGCAGAGCAACGGGAATAAAAAGTTGAATAAGCAGCTGAATGAAGCAAATGCTGCCGTGAGTGAGTTCAAATTAGAAATAACTTTATTAAAAGAACAAGCTGTCAATGTGCAAAATAGTATGCAAAAGATTAACGAGTTAGAGCTTAGAAATAAAGAAACTAATAAGAGGCTTCAGGAAAGTGCCACCCTGGTAGAAAACCAGGGAGTTGAAATCAATCATCTAAAATCAGTAATAAGTCGTCAAAAGGATGACCTTGACGTTAAAGATGTTAAAATAAGTAAGTTGCAGGAGGAGGCTGTAGACGTTAACAAAATACATAATGAACAAGAAACAAAACTGAAAAACCGGGTAACGTTCGTGTTGAACAAGCTTAAGAAACGTGAACTGGATAATGCCAAGTTAGAAAGGGAGCTTGGAAAAGCGAGTAACCGAAATGGCGAAGTTCAGGCTCTATCGAAAAAGGCAGATGAACTCAAGACGTCCCTAGTAAAGCATGTGCGAAACTTACTGGAAGCAAACCAGACGATTGCCACCCTCAGATCGCAAATTGACGCCATTGAAAAAAGTGTTGAGGAAAAGAATGATGTGATCCTGCAACAAAGGAACGTGCTGGAGCAGAAAGACCTGGAGATTACTACCTTGAAGTCATCCGCATCCATCCAATCCAACCATAATAGTTCGAGTGAACATGCAATTAGTGGAGAAACGTTGAGAAAGAAAGCAAGAAAGAGAGCGAGTGACACACTTGATGGTGAAATCTCTTTGATACATTTGTGTGAGTGTGGAATAAGTTTCCCGTTGTTAAGCTGAATGAATAAAAAGATGGGTAAGTGAATAAAAGATATAATATTATAAATAATATGTACATTCATATATGTATGATATACGACGAGATTTGTTTATGCCTGTTTGGGTTTCTCAAGGACAAAGACACTTTTTCCTTCCTTTAAAAAGAACAGAAAATGTATATAATTATAAAAATATATTATAGTACATATAATATATTTTTGGCATAATCTTTTATAAGTTGAAATTATGCCATGAGTTTTCCTACATGACATAATAATTATATTAGTTATTGGTTCCGTATTGGTAATACTTAAATGTGTCTTTTTGTTCATGCAGATTGCATACTGACAATTGAAGGAGCAGGAATAGAAACTTACTGACCGTGTGTATGTAAACAACTGGAGACGGAGCGATGAAAAAATTGTCGGGATGCTGGACGTTTTCTTGCTGCGGCGGTTGTAAATAGTCGTAAAAGAAAATAAATTTGCATGACGAAATGCCACTTCTATAAAAAGGATTTGAACCATCTTTTTGCACGTTCGGATTTTGATTACTGGAATAAAAACTGAATCGGAATATTTATGAATGTGCTGTATTGAACAAATAAAAACTTTATTACCTCATTCTAAATATTTATGTAGCAACGTTTATGAGTGTGTAAGATTATTTTACCTACCACTTGCATTGCATTGGGGTAGGTTCAACCAACTGAACAAAATTCCATTTCATAACACTCCCACGAAATCTTTTAATATAGGGATGTAGCTGAAGGAACTAGATTTCC
>JAQGAP010000567.1:0-31609 GCA_034697805.1 Orchesella bifasciata
ATCAACTGCAAATACTTTAATTACCCTGAATTCGCTTTGATTTCTATTCGAATAATTATATATCAATTTAAAACAATCGAATAACCTTGAATTCGCTTTGAATTCTATTCGAATAATTTTTTATCAATTACAAATGTTTTAAGTATCTTGAATTCGCTTTGAATTCTAATCCAATAATTTTTTATCAACTGCAAATACTTTAATTACCCTGAATTCGCTTTGATTTCTATTCGAATAATTATATATCAATTTAAAACAATTGCATAACCTTGAATGTGCTTTGATTTCTATTCGAATAATTTTTGTACAATTTAAAACAATTGCATAACTTTGAATTCGCTCTGATTTCTATTCAAATAATTTTTTTTTACAATTTAAAGCAATTGAATAACTTTGAATTCGATTTGAATTCTATTCAAATAGTTTTTTATCAACGGCAAATACTTTAATTACATTGAATTCGCTTTGAATTCTATTCCAATAATTTTTTATCAACGGCAAATACTTTAATTACATTGAATTCGCTTTGAATTCTATTATAATAATTTCTTATCAATAGCAAATACTTTAATTACCTTGAATTCCCTTTGAACTGTATTATAATAATTTTTCATCAATTGCAAATACTTTAATTACAATGAAACCGCTCCAAACAATTACCTGAATACATTTCACATTTGGCTCAATCACCTAGATGTTAAATAAAATTTCACATTTCTCTCACATTCCACACACACATTCTTACTTTGAATAATTTGATGGTGTTTTTACTGCCATGATATTCCTATTTAAAACATGTTTGGATGAAGAACCAATGTGTTTGAAGCAGCTGACAATTTGCAACAAACATTAATCCTCGTCTAATGTTTTATCATGGATATAAAATTCACTCTATGCATAACCGATAACACGACGACAAATAATTTTAGTCTTTAAATCCGAGTTTTGTAATTCTTACGGCCTACACATCTGTCAGTTAATATTTCACCATTTGCTTATCATAGGTGACAGCAGTAGCAAATAAATGTTACAATTAAATGAATCCGGACTACACTGTGATATTTTATTCGTTTCATAAAACACACGTAAAAATAAACCATTTAACTGCTTCAAAAAATCTTCGTATTCGAATTTGGCCAAGAAGACACATTTTATTACCTAACTAGAGAGATAGAGAGAGATAGAGACTCGCTTTCCAATCCCATAAATGAAACATCAAATCTATATGTATCATTTGCTCGCCCACAGAATCAATTCTAAACTGAATGGTAACAGCTTAACAGTAGCGCGTTTCCAGGACGTGGTAAGCTGGTTGGATTTGTGACTACTGCATACTCGTTAATTCTGTTATACCTTCATAACCACCTTAGTTATCGTCATCTTAACATTTCCATTCTGAACTTTCGAATTCTTTCACTACAGAACCATATCTATGCAATCTACTATCCTTTAGGCTGATCATTGCAGAGCATGGCAAATGCTTTTGGTCATGTTCGATATAAATTCGCACGAAGAGAAGGAGAATCAGAAAGCAAATTCTTAACATTTTGGTTGCAAACACTTCTCAACTGCTTTCTTTTCAATTAATCGACACTGTCACTTTCACACACACATTCTTTTACACAGCTTATCCCCTTCAAAATCGAAAATCATAATCAGTTACATATACTTTCGACAGTTCAAATAGAAAATCAGACTTAACCATCACAGTTCACCGAATTTAGCTGGCCAAAGCGCTGCAGAGAACATACATTTAGAACAGGAGTTTGCAAGACGCAAGCTAATTACATCTACTATTTTAATGCTATGCCACTGTGCTACATATTTCATTACAGGTCTGATTTTTTGTTTCACATAGAAGAAGATCGGAATTCTACTGGGTTGGTCAATGACTATTATATCAAGCATTTTCAGTCAACGTTTAGCATACACAATAGCACTCCTAGAGTGCAAAATAGTACTCATCATAGGAATGAAACATGCCAAACCGCCCAAAGCATGCAAAATAGCACTCCAGTAGTGCAAATTTTCACTTTTTGCTCATTTTGTAGCAAAACATGAATTATTGGCGTGCAAAAATAGCACTACAAATTTGAATTATAACTTTAAAATTCTGGGACACCTAGAGATTTAATTGAACACCTCCAATAAAAAAAGTTTCCTGATCTACATGATTTTAGTGATTTTGTCACCGTGTGCTCTTTAATTCTATCGTGTGCAACTTGACATTTTTACTTTTAAGGTTATTTTTCGAACATCAAGTGCATTTAAGTCGCATGATTTAGGATCACAATGAGTGCTGATAAACCTCTTATTGGGCATAGGGAATATTTCAAGACAAACTTGTACTTCAAACATATGTCAATTAGCTGATGATATTAGCCAACGATTTTTAAAGATAATAACTTTAAAATTATAAATTTCAAGTTGCACAAGATAGAATTTGAATACACAAGATGAGAAAATCCTACAAATTATGTAGATGGCGGATCTGATTTTTGTTTAGGCACCCAGTCAAATTCCTGGGCGTCCCAGAATTTTAAAATTTTAATTCAAATTGGGAGTGCAAATTTACACTCAGGGTGTGCTATTTTGAACGCCAATAATTCAATTTTTGATACACAATTACCAAAGAGTGCTATTTTGCACTTCAGGAGTGCTGTTTTACTGCTTGGAGTGCTATTTTGCCTGCTTAGAGTGCTATTTTGCATACTGAACGCTTAATGACTTTACACTTACCATCAAATCTTCTTTACTGTCCCACACATCCTCCGGCGAGCATTGTACCTAATGCGTCATAGTAAGTAAAAAGGATTGTTTCAGTTTGATATTATCTGACAATAAAGATGAGACGACTGCGGTCGCTACTCGTCCACTAAACTTTTTTTTTAATTATTCAATTTGAATCTGCAATGATATTTGAGTCGAGATAAAATAGCTATAATTCACGGTCAATATAAACAACACGTGCGAAAAGTAAAACAGAATTAACAGCTTTGTCGACCAATACAAAGTGCAGTAATATTGCTCATGGCTAGGAAGAGTTTAACAAAATGCATTTAAGAAACCAGATTTGAGCTATAACTTCAAGAATTTATTATTTATCAGGACTAACCGGTCTGACTATAACAACTACATTTTGGTGCTATTGTGCTATGATTTACTCACCTTGCAACCAAGGTGAGTGTTTAAAGGAGGTAAAGCCGCAACAGGACTAATGCTTACGGAGTCAACCTACTTTAGCATATCATTGATCAGGATAAAAGTCCAATGGTTTCTGCTCCAGATGAACATTACAAAACATTTAATACGAGAGCAACGGATTTTGAGAGATGGAGTGCAGGGTATCCTCGTTCTGAGGACTGTTTTAGATGTTGTAGTTTCTAATTTTTTAAAACGGGATAAAGTAGCAGTAGCACCGCGGTTTGCTGACGTGATTTCGTTGGCTTATTATACATTGTCATATTAGATGGTAGAACTAGTTACAAACATTTTAAAGATGCCACATTTACAGGAAAGTATCATGAACACTCCATATTATTCAGTTTACGACAAGTACACCATTTCCTATTAACCACAACCGTTAATGAGAACATGAGACTAACTCATACAACGAAAGGTTTCAGAATTCTTTTATCTGAAATAGAAAACTAGTGATTTCGATTACAGACTTTTACAATAATTAAGCAACAATTTTCCACATAGCAGATTTGACCAGCCCAATCTATTCTCATAGGTTTGCCCATATGACTACAATTAGCAACAATAAATATACAAATACCATTAATCTTGTCTCAAGTTTTGAGGTTTAAATACTAAAATAGACTTAGTTATTGTCTCGTTTTCACAACCATTTCATTACTCACTTAAGAGGGATGCAACTACTGGAGTACTAACTAGCGATTTTCAGAAGGCTCTCAAGAATTTGTAAAGCAAATTGGAATACAGCTCGTGCTCCTGCATGTTCACCTGCCCTTTTCCGTATTGATCAGAAACGATCGAGTAGAATTTGAATCGGATGGTATACAAAAAACTTCACGTTAAGACGGAAAATTAGCCAGCAAGTTACTCCAGTCTCTTTACGACTTCACAAGAAACATCACAACTTCACGAGATTACAAGCAACTATGAACATTGTGGAATAGTCACGGGAACACTTATTTGCTAATACTTACTCTTTGGCTCTCTGGACAGACTCTAAAGATTAAAAGATTGCGGCCTGAGACTCAACCCCTACATACTTTTCAATGAATGATGACCTAAGGTTTATCAACAGACTGACTGACATGCTGACGTAGTTCTTTATTCACTCAACGATTACCACCATTATTTTTGCGTCCATATGAGACTGAAAACGACAGAGAATCATTCGCAATCGTAGCGATCAGCACATACATATTATATTATGATCTTTAGGTGACTCCAAAGTGTTGACCTATCCACAGCACAAAATTTGCCTGGCCGAGACGGCTGAAACGTAGTAAATATTACGCAGAGACATAAACATCTCATAGAAAATATAAAGTGTATTACAATCCTAACGAGGTTGGATTATGCTCCACAGTTTCAATTTTTAATTATGACAATAAGAAAAGCAACATAATATTGAAGGGACGATTTATTCATATTCAGCCAATGAACAGAAACTTTCACAGGACTTACTTATCCAGCATTACTTCGACCACTTGAAAACACTTCATTACCAAAAGCAACTACTCCTATTACTCACACTCACTACTTTCATAACATACATTCAAGTTCATAGCATATACTAATTCGATCCCGTAAAATTATAAACATTCATCAAAGTTCAAAGAAATGAACCAGTCAATACATAAATCCTCAGTACAATTAAGTCCTTTAATATCCACAAGAATTTCAAAATTTAATATCATTTATATGGAGTTTTGAATCGTGATAAGGAAACCCAAGCAGTTTACATTAGTTCAAATCAATTCGTACACCGATTTACTTCCAAACGTTTACATATTTTGCGAACAACACGATTATAGATCCGCCGTTTATACCATAGAACTCGATGAATTAAAAGAGAGAAATATCGAACTCCAAATTAAAGACTTATGAACACAATTTTTATCATGTTTTACGTACCACAATTTATAAGCGAGAACAAATTTAGAAAAATAAACCAATTTAATAATTTCAATAATGTTGTCAATGATTTCACACAACGGCAAAAATGATACAATAAATCACAGACAAAGGAAAATAGCTGACGATTTTTATGTCCACAATTAAAATTGCAACACAGCCAATAGCCAAATTCTTGCGAATTACCACACTTACACAAAACCCAACCACAGTATTTCAATGATATCATAACAACGGCGCCAATTAGCCAATAAAATTTACACAACGGAGCATTTATTTACACCGAAACCCTAGTAATAAAACAAAGTATCAATTTAATGAACTTAAAATCAATTCGACAACGGACAAGCATAATCTCAGATGCATAGACGTGCGTTGTTAGCCATATTTATCCACGTAATGTGGCAGTTTTAACGGCAAGTTTAACTACACAACTTTCACTCTTACACCCATCAACCTGCTCCATTACTCTCTGCCAGCTCATTTTAGTCAAGCAAGCTCCATATACAAACTCATCATCAGGATAAAGCGACGGAAAAAAGCATGAGAACACAATTGATGCCACACGTGCTCCATTTTACTATTATTAATCACGGAAATTATACAATATCTCAACAGTAATGTTTCATACTCATAGTGACTAGGCATTAGTGCACAAGGACCCGGCGGGTTATGCACCTACAAACTACCGACAATTGAAATAATACCACCACGAACAACATGGCTTTGTCTCGTCATCACCGCGAAGTGACTGAAAAGCATGACGGTCACGATTTTAAAACATAGAGCGAGCAACTATTTTGATTTTTGTACGAATCCATAAACAAACATTCAGCAATTTGCTCTTTTCTATTCTCTCAATAGTCGTGTTTCAGTTTAATTCCAGTCTGCTGGATTTGATGCCACACATAAATTGCGATAGCATATCATCTCTCTGTAAGCTTAATATTATTTAACCTTCATATATCCATCATGTGGTCAAAATAAGATACAACAAATCGTATTTAGCTTCATCGTCTCACGAACTACAACTCCTCACACAGAGGTTAATGGCAATCGTAATATTCATAAGTGATGTACTTCCTTCCTTAAATCATACCTGCTACCACCACTACATCAACCTACACGGTAATAAAACAGTTTGTCAATGCATCCTCCCAGTCAATCTCTCACAGTATTTCTCGAACTAGTTCGCAACAGCAGCACTGTAGAACGAAGGGGCGATATTCAAGCATATATACTCAATTCCGCCCATCTCTTGCTGTAACTGTCATGCTTGTTTGATCCTATTCCTAATATAACCACAACCCAATGATTTTTAAAGCTAACCTAACGACTTATCAGATACTTGGCACATGTCAACATATAAACGTGAAGAATGGCAAAATTTGTAGAAAATGCTCAGTTCGCACTCTAGTCCAAAATTTAGTTTTTCATTGACGGCACTTTTAACCGTAAACTAGCATGGATTGCAAATTTTTAAGAAGTAAATGCTCAAGTCTACAAGGGAAGGACATATTTTAGGTCGGATAATGACGCATATATAACTAGGACTGAAAAAAGGAATCTGTATATACTAGACGACTGACATTATACTCACTTTCATATCAAAGAGGAGTGGAATGGATGGAACCAATTCTGCCAACAGGCCCATCACCATTTCTACCATTCACAACTAAGCTACCGTTACCTCAAGGCGAGAAAAAGTTGAACACGTTTTCAACCAGAGTTGCACGGAACATTTTTATATAGAAAGCTCGGCACATATGCTGTGTAAGCCAAAGTCATCACAAACACCTCAACACATGAGCAAATATGACAACACACCAAACTCACAAGAAGCATAGGCACAATAACTAGAAAGCAATAATGCGTCTTTAGGATCAGTTCATATCCACAACTCAAGAAGACATACACCAATCATTATTATTCCACACCATTCTCATTTCCAATAAAAGTCGGAAATTACCCTAACGATACCTACCTCATTTCACTTGCACGATCGCATTTGTTGGCTTTGTCGTCATAAAGGCACGCAGATCGTTACCGACATATAATAAAAACAGTGCAATCTAACAATAAGTAACAGTTTTACAAAACCTCACACTTACCATCATAATTTATTCACCATCATAATAATGACAACGTTTTTGAACCTACAGATGACAACTTGACCACCAGTTTTTGCTACAATAATGTAGTTTTGCTCTGGAGAGGTTCTTGCAAAGACAATTTCCTCGTGGTTGTGAATCACATTTTGAAGCTCTTCTGGTGAAAGCAGCTTGAGCTCTGCGCCGGAAACCACGGCTGCTTTCACTTCCGCTGGATTGATGTCTTCAACACTGACACCTTGGCTGATGGCCATTTCTTCGATTGTTTCATTTCCCGGTGTTATTATTCCCACAGCTCTGGCAATGGCTGTGGCCGTTACTGATGATCTCCCGTGACCTTAAAATATTTGCAGTATATTATAACTTTCATATTATCCAATTTTTAATTGCACATAAATCCAGTAAACTTTCCTTAGTCTTTTCATACCATTACAACTTTAATTCCTGCGGAACGACACCTTGCAACTGCGTCTGGCACCGCTGAAAAACGATATAACGTTAATAATCAAATTAAATCGTGAGCTCGACAATAATTAATTAAACTACAAAAATAATGTTCTCAAACCTGCACGGGGAGGGTCAATCATAGACATTAGTCCGACGAACCGGAAGCCAATATCTACGAAATTTGGATCGTCTTCAGAAAACTCAACTCCCACTGGATATCTGTCCAGGGGCAATTTGCAATCGCAGAATCCTAACACTCGTTCTCCATACGTTCCTAAAGCGTGATATGTCTTGATGAATTCATTCCTCCATTCTTGATCAAGATCATATTCTTTGTTGTTAATTTATATTTTTGTGCACAAGTTGATAATTCGTTCTGGAGCCCCCTAAAACCATGAAATACAATTTTCCTACATTTCCGACAAACTCAACCTTATTTAAAGCCTATAAACATTTCAAAAGTACCTTCATAACCAACAAATATCTGGGGTCTGCTGGGGTCCTCATATCGTGTATGGAAACTTGAAACTTGTTTGTAGAATTGAATGGAATTTCAGACAATTTCGGATATTTTTGTCTGTATTTGGCTACATTTCCAAATTGAAGTTCCATGCATTTTAGGATTGCCGTTTCTGATGCGTCACCTTGTACAATTCTGCAAGAAATATTTTCTTGCAGAAATATTAGTTTGAAATGTGGTGCCATATTTTGAGTTATAAATTACTACAATTTGTTTTTAAAAGTACCGTTTGAGTACGGGGACAGTTTCTTGGCCAGGGCTAAAGTTAGCTCGGGAGCACAGCATGGCAACATTTCCCAAAAGCCATAAATCCAGGATCGTCAGAGTCAAAGTTTTGGCCGGTTTGGAATTCTGAGGTATCCGCTTCGGCAATTTCTAAATTTGTCAATACGAAATTCGATAACTAAAATAGCTTATAACTAAATTAGACCCATTTTGAATGACGAAGTAAAGTACCATTATTGAACCACAAATGGGCTACCGACATCTTGTTCTGAGTTAAAGTCCCCGTTTTATCTGAACAAATGACGGATGTACTCCCCAAAGCTTCCACAGCATGCAAATGCTTTACAAGGCAATTTTTCTTTGCCATTTTTTTTTTGTGCAGCAACAGATAGCGTCATTGTAAACGTGAGAGCCAAATCTTCAGGTACGTTTGCGACCCCAATACCAATCACGAAATAAACCGAATTTTGTAGCCCATATTCCAGAAACATGGACACCCTGAAAAAGGAAAGCCCAAAAACAACTGATCGAATCGTCATAATTTTGATGAAATTATTCAGCTCTATTCCTAGGGGTGAATTTCCTCCATCAACATTTGAAGCAAGGCTGGCCAACTGGCCCATTAAGGTGTTGCAACCTACACGGATAACCAACCCGGTTGCAACACATTCCAAAGCGTTTGTGGAGAAAAAGGCGAGATTCTTGGTTTCCATTGGATCATCATGAGTACATTCTGGTGACCTTTTTTGAGGCTCAGACTCTCCCGTCAAGCAGGAATTATCAACTTTAAAGTCGTGAGACTCCAAAATTCTTATGTCGGCTGAGATCAAGTCTCCAAATTTCACTTCGACAATGTCTCCAACAACAATTTCAGCCACCTCCATCTCCATTTTCTTTCCATTTCAGAGTACAATACTTTGTCTTGGAACCATGTCCTTGAACGACTCCAAGATTCTGTCAGACTTAAAATCTTGGTAAAAGGAACACGCACCAGAAACATGGACTACGAGCACATTCGAACAGAAGAGGATCAGCTAAAACAAAACAAACGCTATGAATAAGTAGACGCTAATTTGATATGATACATGTTTCTTGCTTTGATAATTAAGTCATAATTAAATTGTAGCGTACGTTATCTGGAGCAATACTGTCAGGGGTGATGATAAACTGGAACAGGTAGGATATAATACACAGGAATCCGCAAGCCCACAACAAAAGGTTCAAACCGCCCCATATTTCCTTCAGTAATACAAGAAAGAGAGATGACTTTTTTGGTAGAGTCAACACATTCTTTCCAAATTTCGCCCTGTTGGCCTGAACTTGATCTTCTTTCAACCCCTAGGTAAATCATAGCATTAGCATCATGAATTTAACCTGCTAACGGAGTTTTCTTGAAAATATACTTCTTACCTTTGTCACATTTGTTCCATATCGCTTGAGCAAAGTTTCCAACGGCACCCTATGATCATCGCACTCAAAGCCCTTGAGTTGGTTACCTACGTCTGGGGATTTGGGTTACTGTATTTCTACCATCTAGGATGGATTCATAGAGAAATGTATAATATTAAAGGAAACCCAATAGAAACTAGCAACAGGTAAACCTACCTGGAGATCTTTTTCGAATCCTGGATTATCCATGGCACACGATCCATTCTTTTTCCCACCCATCTCCCTCTTGGGCTGTGAATTCGCAGCCAACCAAAAAATAAGAAAGAACAACTCAGAAACGGTTTGATTTGCTTTTCACTTTCTTCCTCTCAAGCTCAGGTATGAACGCTAACAACTCGAACAAACAGGGTGTGGAAGTGAATTGGTTTGATACTAATTCCAGTTCCCGCCTCCTTCTTCATCACACTCACTCCGTCCAATTATTAGTGGTTAGCGTGCGTCAAGTGATTATGATGACTAGTGGCAATGATTAAGAGATGCTTAATGTAATCAATAGTTTGATTACTACAGCCGTTGCGTGTGCGCGTTACCTTTTCAGGTTGATTGACTATCGAGGAGCTTGCAGAAGTCGTCGTTTCCACACTCATCAGCATCTCCTCTCCGCTTCACTCGAAACTGGGATTTGATTGGCAAACTAACGCCATACAAGGTTTTGTAATTGGGATACCCATTAAAATCAAACTCAGATTAGTTTGTATTCATAATACATTACATCGGAATGAAAATGTCATTTAAAAATCCATTCACTGTCGCAATAATGCCATAATATATGGTAAAAATATGCCAGACTACTAATCAACTGGTTTAGTTGTAAGTTTCAGGTAGTAGTTTGGAATGACATCTTTATAAAATCATCAACAGTCTACTCGACCTGTGCAGTTTGAAGCGGTAAGCGAATATGGAGTGATAATGAGATGAAAGATGATGAGAGAAAAGCGAGTTATTGCCGGTTTGAGTATTGTGTACAAGTAGAATACTAGTACTACTACTAATTGCAGCAACAACCAATTAATAAGCATAGTTTGTCCATTCATGAATATGCAATGCACTTTGCTACACATTTGTTTTTCTATCAGCATCTCCAACCTAATGTTTCCCTTAAAATGGTGTGTCCAACCAAACTTTTCCTCGTTCGTACATTTCATGACATAAGCACAGTACGTTACACGGTGTCATAAATTAGTATGCAATCGGTGAAACAGTTTGTTTGTTTTTTGATGCGGTAATGGTTTTGCAAAATTTGTGATGGCATGAAAGAACTCATATCGGTATCAATCAAGTACTAGTGGAACCATGACCTAAAAATTTTGAATGTTGGGAAAAAGATTTTAGGTGAAAAGGCATTCATGTTCAAGTGCATGCACCTACGAATAGCTTGATCATGACGGTAGTATGGAGTTAACCAAAAATGTTGTAATTATGAGCATCTCCCAGATAAACTGAAGAGTTGGCCTAATAATTCGATAGCATGGTGCTATATAAGACGTAGGTTGATTTATTTATTTAAAGTTTCATATATAACAGATAAATATCACACATTCTGCAATGTATTTAGTCAAGTAAAATGTAACTCTGCAATTCAAGTATACGATAAAATTCAAAATTTAAACAACACCATGAAAATACATAATATACAACAATATAAATTAGTATTTAGAACATAAAATTAAATCAATGTCTCAATGCGCCCCATGAGTTGCGATTAACCGTGAGCTCGCGCTTCACTCTTCGCTTTGCAATGATTGTGGCACCCTGGTAAAAAGTAATGGAGTTGAGGACGTAGTCGATGATGTGCTCGTCTTTGAAAGTTGAAAGGGCTTCAGAGAAGCTGTCATTTCTGCACCGTTTGTGGAGTCCATTGAAAACACGAGTCAAATCACTCAATTCAGTGATGCACAGTTTATAGCAATAAATTTTGCCGTATCCGTGCACGAATTTTTATTCGGATGACTGACTCTACAAGAGAATTCCAGGCTTTAATGAAAGCTGCTACTGCACCAATAGCCTTCTTACATGATCGTTGAGTCAGTGCATCAATAATTCCTAGAAATAAAAAACAAATCACTTAAACACTTTTTGCATAGATATTATGATTTTCGCACGAAGCATGGCATTCGGCATATTATAATCTAAACGTGTGTCACATATTGCAATAAGGACAAGCACTTACCGAACCCAAACTTTCTTAAAGCTGACTTGAAGGATTCTGTGTCCCTGTAACTTAAGGATGTGCAGTCATCAGGACAAACTTCAGTGGAAACGGTACGCAACAGTTTGTTGGCCTTCTTGATAACTTTTTATGTATAACTGGCAAACAACGCTGAAAATGGAAGTTGAATATTAAATTTTTGACATTACACCAACAAGCATAGGGTACAGTCTTAAAATTTTACTTTTTATGTACCTTTCAACTTGTAATCAAAAGATTTGCTACTCTTCTGTTTAATGTTGTGGAGGGCATAGATCAATGCACGGATTTCTTGCCCTTTCTCCTCGCTTTTTAAGTCATGTGTCTCCATGTCCATTTCCCCAAAGGTAGTCTCAAAATAAAGTCTCTGTGAAAACTTCACAAAAATTATTACAACTACACATCACACATTAAAGCACAAGTGTAAATTTAACAACTCGGTCAGGCTACTAAAAACGTTTTTGTTTGGGGGTAATGGGTGTTTATGGGTTCGAGGAATTGAAAACAGGCCAAAGCAAAAGGCAACCTTTGCAACGATTTGATTTTATAAACTTACCTCGTAAGTGTGTGCCATGGCTGATGGCAGAAAACTGAGCTACTCAATGTTTGGAGTATAGCAGCCCTGTCTCAATTAATTAAAATCTCAAGCAAAAAATTGAAGTTATTGTTTGTCAGCACTTTTGTCAACTTGGGAGTTTTGGTGCACGTTTTAAATGCCTTATGAATCCTGCCGAATTAAATGTAGCTACTGAGCATTCTTGTTCATTTATCTGCTCCATCTTCTGAAAAACTGCTGACAAGCTATGTGTGAGTGGAACATGCCAATCCTTTCTTGTCCAGTTTACTTTGTATGAAGTGGGTTCACTGGTTTAAATTAGAGCTTATCTTCTTTGACAGAACCCTGTCTACTCCTTCATTAGCTGCAGTACAGCTCGTGTACTTTTGATTATCCTTATCATATCTGAAGGATTGTTTTGGCACCTGATATCATACTACCACCACCTCAAATAAAGAAACTCATCATCATCATCATTTATACAAATCCTGATGAATACAGAACCCAAGACATAGACACAGTCATGCTTGATATGTGCTGATGTGCTTTACAATGCACTTCCTTCATAATTTTTTTTGGCCTTTGTTCATCTCATACTTGTGTGCTATGAATCATGAATGATACAAAACAAATGTCGATACACATTACTGTTATGATGGATTTATCCCACACATTTTTGTTGATACACATATTATACATCAGATTAATTTTTAACTTTCGTAAGCCTCCCAACTCCATTTCCTCAACTACTTCGGCAGACGGTATTCCATATCATCCAATTTAAACACTCACTCAAGTCAATGGTAATAGTTTCTGGATCCTTATCTTTACCCATCTAGCGTCAAAAAGAGTTCAACGGAAAAGCAAGATTATAGCTACAACTAAGAACTGGCGACAATCATGACAAATCTACAAGAAAGTAATACACACAAACTAATATAATATACAAAGCCGGCACAAGTAGCTAATATCACGGTTCAACCTCTTTCATGCAATTACTCTGCCATTAAAACCATATAAGTAGATCTACTTTTATCATGTATTAAGCAATGATAAGCCACACAATGAGCATCAGGGTCTCGGCAAATACGAAAATACTTTGACTATATAGAGATAAAACAATAATTGTCCAACATCATTCCGTTTAATACTAGATAAAATCAGATTTACAAGTTAAAGATGAAAACATGTACGCAAAATGGTCAAATTTTCCAAGTCAGGTCAGCAAGAAATATCATTATTTCACCACATCCCATGCTCCCATTTGACGATTAATGGAATATATGCTGCAATAATATTAAAAATGCTATAGAACAAGCTCACCAATTCCAAATGTGCAGGAACGACAGAATGCGTTAGCTCATTGAATCATCACAAGTACATAGTTTAATGTAAATTTCAACATCAATGAAGATATGTTTCCCTTTTCATCGCGAACAAAGAGAAGAGAACGTGGGGATAGGTAGCAGCTTCAGCTATTTTCATTTTCATAGTGATTGTTAGTGATGTTGCTGTCACACCTTTTCCAGCTCATCATAAAACATTATGTACTCAAATGGCCAGATGCAACTTTTACAAATGCTGAGCGTTATTCCAAATGCCTATGCACATCCGCATTACATCGCAACCAGTAGGATAACCTCACCCATGTAAAATGCATACTCAACTACAATTCTCAGCTAAATATCCCATACTCAAATTTACTCATAATATACTCAATATCTCCTTGCACCTTAATATACTACAGTGGTAGATCACCCGTAATAATATACACAAGAGTATAAGGTATATTGGGTACGATACAAGCTGCGAGTATTTCTCTGGTCATATGTATCATACCTTTTGACTCAAGCAGACTAAACTGAAGAAAAACACGATTTTTAAGGTACACAGATACAGACACAACTCCACAGTATGGATACATGCACACAATTTACGTAGTTATACATACAAACAAGGCTACACAAAACCATAACAAACCCCGCATCGAAACGGAACAGTAAAAATTCAATGAACAGTGAACTGCTCACAACGAAGAAATACTTACACGCTTCAAAGTTTCAAACCACATCAAAGGACATATAATGCAGCCACTGAATAACTATGACGGACTACTTTGAACGGTAATCACTTTAAAAACATTTTTATCTTAACTCATCGAATGTTATGCTTCACTGACCAATATTATTTTTAGTTAAGTAGCCACCGTCACTAAACCAGCATGTAATCTATATTATTACTTTTCGACGGATTTACAGGTTCTCTTACACCATTATATACAACGGGTAGAGTATGACGCAACGCAACCACAGACAGACATCAGAATTTGGTCACGTGCAAGCGCAACAGGGTTTCATAACGGCACAGTTTCACAGAAATATTCGCATGGACATGCTTCTTCATCAACACGGTATTTTTCAAAATCAGTCAAGAAGCCAACAGTCACAAGTTACTGCTTCACTTATAACTATTATGTATAACTGTATAACTATTTGTAGTCCATAAAATATAGGATCGCCAAATTGACCCATCGTCCACCACGCAAAGATGATTATTGATTTCAACTCACCAGATCAGATAATTGTCCATTATATCCACATCACACAAAGCCAGTTCTTACAACCCACGATTCCAACATCCGCCAGTCTGTATATACACCTACATCATTTTTGAGGAGATGCTTGACATACACAGAAAGGTAACACATAATATCCACATTCAAAAACACGATACAACCTCATGCGTAAATAATTAAGTGACAACATCCGTTTGAAAATAAGGCGAGGTCATCCCCACATCAACATACTCTATTTGTCTCATGCTCTACCTCATAGTTTCTCCCTACAGAACAATAAGCAGCGGATGAGGTAATTCACAAATATTAAAATTTAACTTATTATAGTAATATCTGTTTAACATTAAAGATTTTGTGAATTAAATCCCATTTATACGATTCCAGGTTGAACAGTTATGCCCATAAGACACGACTCGGAAATTGGTTTGCACATCACACACAACAAAACCTTTGCAACAAATTCTTCAATATTATGCAGCAGATGCTCGGCAAGCGTGCTCCCGACCTATACACAATCAATGGGACACACAATCATTATCAGCTAAGGTCGATGCTATAGAAAAGTATGTTTGAAATCGTATTATCTTTCAACCTATAACTTTTATCAAAGTAAATCCTCAGGGTTAACTAGTGTGACGATTTTCTATTTTTAATCTAACTTGTCGGAAAAAGTACATTTCAAATGTTGTAGTCACAACATATTACCGCAGTTCAAAATTTAACAACCTGATTGATAATTTAATGAAACACACCAGGAACTGAACATTTTAGTCTTCAACTGAAATTTTACAGTCCTTCATAATATCCCCAAATATTATTACTAGCATTACAGACTTTTTATAATGCTACAATAATTTAAGTGTAACTTGATTGGGAAATATCATACACATTGTAATACAACTTTTCCAGCTCTTACTTCATAATTGTCTATAATATGTAAACTCACCAGGAGGATTATAGTCTTTCAATAAAATATTGTAAAAATATTATTACTAACATATTGTACGTTTTTAATGTTGCAATAATTTAAGTTTAACGTAACTGAGACATGCGCATCAAGAAGTTTACACACATTATAATACATCTTTTCTAGCTTTTACTCAATAATTGTCAATAAAATAAAATAAAATAAAATCAAACGGAGCATTGTAGTCTTTCACCAACATTTTCTAACAATATTATTGCTAACATAGCCTACTTTGTTAATACTACAATAATTCAAATTTAATGTGACTGGGAAATCAAGACGTTTACTCACATTACAATACTACACTTTTTCCGTCTTTTTCTGAGACAACGAACGATAAATATAGCAAATCAGGAATCAAATTCACTAAAAGAATCAAGAAATTTATACGCATTGCCAAAATACTAGAGACTCCATTAAGCAATTAATTACATCATGCTTCTCCCGTTTTCTAATTATATGCAGATATGACATGAGGAAAGAAATAGAAACGTCAATTTTACTCCAAAGTTATCAGCAATCTACCTATCCCCAGCGAGTAAAAACTGTAAAAACGCGTCACTGACTTACACAATTACTTACTCCACGGTTAGCCATCCTGATAATGAAGAAAAGCGCACACATACACCCAATGTTTGTCACCCCCATCATTTACGACCTAGAAATTTGTTAGCCTTTCGACAATCTCGGAAATGGTATTAATATTATAACCGTCAGCAAATTTAAAACCTAAGCAAAGACATCACACGGATCAGTACGAGCCAATTCAACAACTAAACATTTTGCATTATAATACAGCACCGGCTAACCTTTCTCATTACACATATTAAGCTCACGAATCTTATTTTAATTTCTTACTATTCATATTATTAACTACAAAAATTACACAAGAGGTAACTTGCAACCAGTTCCGGAAATACCTTCGACTGAAATGTCTCAAGGTCACCGTTCACCACAACAACACATCTAAATACATTCACCATCATAGTACGATTTTATACTAACATAAGGGTGCACATGCTTAGTTGGACTTGACACCTGTAAGTTTTGGCGTTAAAATATAATGCAAACCAATGCCATATCACATTAGCAACAAACCACAATACTGGAGTGTAAATATAGCTTAAAATGAAATACTTGAGTGATATTGCAAACATTGAAAACAACCAACGACATTACAGACCAAAAATAACTTGATTATAGAGAGCAAAAATAATCCCACCAGAGGGATTCGAAGCTATGCATGACTGTGCACCTATAGCGTCGATGCAATGCGTTGTGACAACGGCCTGAAGAGTCTTGATTACAACTTAGAGGAAACCAACTACCCTTACCTTAAAACACACACCAGTTTGCCGTTTCTCTAATTTCCAAACCTTCGTTCTATATTATCCACAGTGTAAGATGTAGTCATTTATCATGGAAAGGCATTCTAACAATGCTTTACATCATAAAAAGTGTAAGCTCATCATGCTGCACGTAAAAAAGTGACAATGACTTCGAATTGCGTCAGACTATATACGTATAGAGACATCGTCAAGAGTTTATTAGACTTTAATTAATATTCAACATCAAACCCCATTCATGTGGTGCCATAAATGCAATGCTTACAAAATATTAAGGTTAATTAACCGATCAGCATAGTATATTATTTTACCTCTCTCTAATTATCATTATAGTTATCTCAAAAGTAAATACACTGCAAAATAATATTATACCATTCCCTCGTGGACATATAAACAAACAGAACAAACTTTTAAGTTAGATACCATTAAAAATTCAATTCAACTTATCACACAACTACATCACTAAATCATACAAAATGAACTTTATTACCTCTCCTCATTATTATAACATTTATTATAAAGTATAAGCATAAGAATGAAACTACACATAAATTCAAGAAGATGTTATCACAACTATAGGCGTATTTATACATACAAATGAATGTTACTTCATTCATATTAAATTAGTAAACAGCCTTATTTAATTAACACGTACGTTTCCCAAATATAAGGTTAACGTAAATATAAGATTAGATAAGTCTATTCTATTCTCATTATGGTAGATAATTCAACGCAATGCAACGACGCAAAATCTCCCGTTTTCCACTTCTAATAATATTACTGTTCTCACTACCAATTGAATTATACCTCTCGTAATAGTACTCATTAATCTGATCGGGAAAGAGTCGTTCAGCAAGGTTATAATTAATCATTACACAATCGTCGAAACATTCAGGATCTTCTACAATGTAATTTATAACATCGCGATGCCTTATTCGAACGAGAAATACAATACAACCCTCGACAATTTGCGAAGAAACAAATGAATCCACGACTTCATAACTTCTCCACTGACGGCGGAACCAATACAACTCCTCTCCCTAATAAAACATTCAAATGAAACATTTACAACACGACTCAACACTGAACTGAATTAAAAAATATATATAGCATACTCGTCAAAACACATTACCTGAAATCTGAAAGACGACGTGCCCCTTTCATCCATGACACAATCAAACTCATGTTGTAACCCTTCTGTAACATCTATATCGCCAACATCATTTTCAGGAGCTATATCCATATCACCATGAAATTCGTCCGACGGCCTCTCATCATTATTATCACCAACTTCGCCAGGTGGAATAACGTTATCATGTCTTATGATTACCTTCTTGCGTCTTCTCAGTTTACGTTTTTGGATACATTTTTCATTTTCCATGTGCGTCATGAAGGGCCTATATGTTGATAAAAATCCCACTGACCCACAAACGTTTCCACCCCTACGACAACATAACACGATATTCAAATTCATATACACACCAATGACTTTTTACTATGCATGACGTTATCCTTACTTTTCACATCTTTTCACTTCTCGTTTGGACTTAGACAAGTCGACGGACTCGGTGTTGTCTAGACCTCTTTCCAACCCACAAATTTTTTCTGCAGCAGTAGAATCTACAGAATGAAGCTTTCTTCCACGTCCACATCCAACAAGATGTAAACTCCTCAATCCACGGCAATCGGAAAGTTTCTTCGTAACACCGCCATCAACTTTTCCATCTACACCATTCAGTTGTCGAATTTTTTGTCTGGCCATAATTGACGTGCTATTATTACCTAAACAACCAACAACAACATAATGAATAAATATAAACCATGGTACTAATGTATATCCACAAAATAAAACATATATTTAGCTGTAACTAACAATTTAATGCTGCATCATCTTGTTGCTTTTGTGAAACTTCACAAGGTGATCGCAATATGACGTTCAACTTTCGAGGTGGCCACGATTTTTTCAATTTTTCACGGCCATTAATAACTGAATCGGAGGAACATGCCAAGCTTTCGTTTACTGTTTTACGTGACGGACGTTTAGAAGAACTTGATTCATTGGTATTATGCACAGTGTTGCACAGTTTCAATTTGACTTTCCCGTTGCATCTTTTTAACATTTTTTCCACAATTAGAACCTCTGCAACATACAGCGAAATATTTAACTTAAACTTGCCTAATTTAGTAACTCTAGATAGTGCTTATTCACAAATTTATCCACTTACTACCACAACGTCAGTTTTTGATTTACTACTACTTAGATTGAGAAATTGATATAAAATTTTCACCATATCACAGAGAATCGCCTGAATATTAAACTCTAATGTACGGTCACTTATACGCTGATAATATAAGATCTGAACTTAAAGACGGGGTGTTATGAACTAAATTAAATTTGAGACGACATGCAGTATTGATGCATATAATAGCATTTTCTTTACATATTATTTCCTGAACAGTCAAAACGGTGATGAAAAGATGAAGAGATACAATCCGATAGCATAAGTGTATGAAACCTAACGGGTGTAGCATCTGTAAACCTATGTAGTATCTGTTCCGGTTCCTACATTTTATCACGACCCCCCACACAACCAACATTTTCACACCCATTCTTCATTCAGTTTTCTACTTGAGTTGAGTTGAGGGTACGGCAGCAACATATAAGCATCCGACAATGGAAATAGCATGCACAAATACCGGCAGCTGCATACGTTCGTTTTCAGGTCATTTGGGTTGCCGATCATAACATCAATTCTTGATACGCATTCAATCGTTATTGTACACCCAAATTTCTTTTCATCTGTGCGTTTTCTTTACATTATCTATTTCCTCTACTTTTATGACGGTTTCAGCAAATTATAAACTTTTACAAGGCACAAATCAAAATCCTGATTTTCATCACCGTTTAAACCATTCACACACAAACCCGACAACAACAACTTACACGAGCACAAGAATGAAACAGACGGTGACACGGAAAATTAATTCATGATTTAGAGAAGAGAATTAATTTATGTCATTCAACGGCAACTCATTCAGCAACTGATTTAAATTTACTATATTTACTTTTCAACTTTAAATGGAAAAACAGAAGCGAACTCTGAGCCAAGGCACGCGTAAATACCCATTTCAAATTTACCTTCCTTAACGACTATTATGAATAGCACATGACGCCATTTTCCAAACATTTTCCAAAACTTTCAAAGCCCGTAGTTTTTTTGCCCAAGCAATCTACTCAACCATTCCAAAGTAATTCAACTCAAAATTGAAACGACTGTCTATGTTATTAATTTAAAGGAGTAGATTGTTTGGACAGTCAATCTAGAAGCGATTCAAATCGGCATTGGAAACGACTAAACGTTTCGGAAATCAAAATTTTTATTTTTCTAGCATGCCCACCAATACTCAAGAATCGAAGTTAGGGTAGGAAATGCAAGTATCGGACGAGGTATTTTAAAACAATCAGGACTTTCCTGACTGAATCATAAAAATTTTAAACCCAAAATGTCAGCAATAGGGCATCAAACCGAAAAAAAACTAAAGCTGTCCTGAAAATCAGCATTTAATAGTAAATTTATGACGAGGGTGTGAAAAAATATGTATATTCATAGCGGACAACTTGCTACCACTTCACATAGACTAGCTCAATCTACATATTCACAAGTCGCATCGTTTTCAACATATAAACATAAATGTCGTATGCTCGCTACAAATTTGATGTACGACTGCAGCCATATTTCTCCGGCTACCAACAAACCCATTCCATATATGTATAAATGCATCTACCTACTATACATCGACACTACGCAGACACACTCTCAAACCACTTATGAACCTTTTGCAACCCAGATTCGGCTATATCAACAAGCCAAGCAGATTGCATAAGATGAAGCGCTCAATACCAGAAATGCAACGAAACAATGAAATACGTATGCAACATGCACTGCATACGTAACATTACTTCAGTAACACATATTGCTAAACACATTACCAAGCAACACAAGAGAACGAGACGACACTTGGGAATGAAAATGTAAATGCAACATAGAGTTAAGCAGCCAGTGTGCAATCATATTGAATATTCCATACAGTATGACTATCCATAAGCAGATCATAGAACTGGAGCGAGAACTGGAGAACTGGATGCATATCATTTACAACTTGCCAAAGCAAAGGATTTGAAAAAATACCCAAAATACAAATTATCAATTCTATAAATCGCTGAATTTGTCAATGAAACTGAACACGTTTCCCACTACGATAACGATGCGCACATGTGCGCCCAGAAGAGACAGCTTCACAATAAGTCAGACGAAGAAAGATTTCACAGCGTTTTTAAAATCAATTAATCAACACAGAGTGGAGGCAGAGCGTATTTTATAATGATAGCCTTTCAACAAGCAGATGGTAATTCCAGAAAAAATTCTCCAGCCATATTTCACATGACAGAAGGCCTGAGCAGTATAGCATTGCATTTATCAGGAAGGTGGCTAACGAAAATAAACTCAACTTAACGGTCTTGTATTGTCATGCATCCAAACATGCACGCTTTATGGATTCACGATATCTCGCAGGAGTAATAATATAGAGCTGAATTGCAGAGGCGCAAACAAGACTTCACCATGATATCTACAAGATGTGCTCAGTAACGGAATGAACAGTGGAAGGGTCTGATATTCGACTAAAAGTTTCAATTCGCGATGATACCTGTCATATCACAATCCATAAATGTCTTGGGCTGCCACAACACGAAACGCAAAACTTCTGGTCATGAACAACAACACATACTGTGGACACGACAATCACGGAATTTCAATGGCAATCAAAGACCCAACGCTCAACTGACCAACTTACGCAGAAGCAGTCTTGAAACTTAAACATTATTCCAGGAAAGTAGTGAGATTCATTAAGACAACCCGCGTGTGGAACCAGCGTAGGCAAAAAACACAGGCATGGATATAATTATAGGCATAATTATAAAATACTATGTATTTTAAAGTAAACATATTTTTTACATCATTTTAATTCTACATCCTTTTCCAACTCTTCTCCCTCTAACTCCATTTTTTCCCGATTCATTCAACATGTCTGGTGCTTGAAAACCATGGAAGAGAACCTCGATGTAAATAATTAACGTACTATATTTTGGGGACAGTGAAAAGTGAATGATTGTTCTAGATGCAGACACACTTATCGTATTATACAATAGATTAGGCAAATTTGAACTATCCATCTTGAAATGGAATAACTGGCGTATAGCTTCTCAAAACCTACCTGGCGATTACTCAAATTTAAATAATTAAGACAAAGTCAGGCGTCGTTACATGAAAAAAGTTTAATAAGCAAAAATCATTTTTTTTGTTAATACATGTGTTTTTTTGCTTTCTCAGACGCATTACAGGGCTTTTGTCGAAAGTAAGTAAACACCTAAACAACTCGGCTGATTTTAAAATTCTGCTAATTTTATACGGATGACAGTATACACAACAGAAAAATATGTACCTCCGTCACCTTATAAATGGCAACGTCAGTGTGAACATTTAAATATCTCGTCTGCTTACATCCTACATTTTTAAAATTTACACTCACGATATCAGTTGCGGCTTTCAAATACACGCTACAATACAACCTGTAAGAGCCATAATTCAAAGCTCATGTACACACATGATTTGTTCAATGCTTATCAATAGAATTCCAGAGAAGTTGTACACCGCATTATAGCTAAAATAAAATACTTGATTGCTTTTACCAACATAAACAAAAACATAAACATAATATATAACAACAATATTACAACATAACATATATGTTTATAAACATAATCAACCAACAGTATTGACGAGCAACAACGTATTGAACAAAACGAGCAAAAATAAATCACATTGGGTAAGATTCGAACTTGTGACCCAGTAACTATCAATACAACGTCCTGGTCAACCGACCCAATGCGGCTTGGTTGAAAGTGTTAACAAAGCAACCCCAATACTAAAAGAGTTTTTTAAAACTTATATACAGAACAGAGTACCTACACCATAATACGTTAAACATATTCTCCACAGAAATGGTCTAGCGGATAATTATACTGATTTGCAAGCATTTCGAATGCACATCTATTGCGACGACGGACAGCAAACGGAAACAGAAAAATTCTTGGAATATGAGACAGCACCAAGTTTTTCACTTACGAATCACTCAATATCGAGCCCAACATTATTACGTTAGTAGTCAACGTTATTTTAAATCCAATAACAAGTAATAAATTTAAAGAAGCTTCACTGAAGGCTCATGCGAAAGGAAAAAAGCATTTTGAAATGTGATGTGTGTTTCAGGAAATTTATGAAAATCTTTTTAAAACACAAGTATTAAACGCTACCAACAATATTGAAGTACTTGAGCCAAAACTATAGTTTCAGTGTTCAATTGCTGGCATACTGCTCAACACAGCAAATAACCAGTACAACGGGAGTCTTTTGGATGAGAGCTGTGAATGTCAGAGCCTATATCCGCAAGCGAAATCAAAAATACTCCGACTTCCTGACATTTGTCCACATTGCATCATTCATTCTTTAGAGAGCTAAAAAAATGACATTGAGACGAGCAAATATCAACGGAAATGGCAAGAAACAGACGAGTTTAATGAGATGATGATAATTGGCTATCCTATCACAAAATGTGTTATCACAAAGTCTGTAAATGTATTCATATACATAATGTGATAAACAAAACACAAAAAAATCCAGATCAAAACTTATAGCTGGAGAATCACAAAATTGAAGATGTTCCACTAAATATAACCACGTGATGCTAAGACGCTAACGATGAACCCTCATAATGACGATAACTTCACCACCTATTACTCATCACCTGCTTCGATTAAATAATTTTATGGATGGAAATTTCCAACTTTTTTATGTGAAAATTTAACTACAATTATGTTACAATTCTTGATGTACAAACTAACAGTTTGTACGCAATGTAACTGAATCAACCTATGATGCCAGTATTAAAAAATTTCAGGTTTTATTATTCCGTGGTCTAAGCTTTTGCAAAAGTTATTCTGTCAGTTCTAGAGATTTTCAACGAAATATACTACAATGAAGTCGTTGACGGGCAACATTTCAAATTCCTCAGTTATAGAACGGATAGGGAGATTAACTACGTCAAGTGGTGTATTCATGGAACGGTGAAAATCTGTAGCGTCATATGAGAAGGCTGCTTTATACATAGCATTACGGAAAATCTGTAATGGCAAAAAACTAGGGTGGTGTATACATGTTACGCTTTGGAAATAGGACCAGGCCACTATCCCCCCAGACTGATCTCCCGCAAGGGAATTCCATACTTTTACATCGTTCTGTCGCAGGCCATAGTTTTTAAAGACCTTAATTAACGACGCTGTGGTAAAAGTTTCCGAGCAGCTTCGCTTAAAATATTTTGTAATTTTGCTATGCATGAACGATATTTTTTGTCTTTATTTTAATTAATATTTTGATGGTTTTGTCGGCAAAAATGAGTAAACTATGGTTAACACATTTTTTACCATGCAAATAAATTATGATCGGTAAATCCAGTGCGCAATTAAATTACTTTATTTTATAGCGTCTGATTTGAGTTGACAATGTTTTTTTACATACCAGTGTGGCAATATGGACTTTAAACAAATTTCAAATATACTATGTTTGAGGTTAGCTTCGGTGTATCTTGTCCATTAACTTTCTACGGCTTCGTGTTCTGTTTAGCTTTGGCTATTATTAATATATTCAAAATTTCAATTTTCAGTTTAAATGAACACATAGTTGAATACTAATTTGGTGAAATTCCTTTTAAATAACGCGTAATAAACTATGAGTAATATAGGAAAAATAATGATGCAACGGCGTAGTAAACTAGAAACTAAAATTTATCCCCGTTATCAATTGAATTTTTAATTAATAGTATTATTTAATAATTTAAGATTGTCCGAGCTATTAAATGCACACTAAGTAATTAATGACCAAGAAAATAACTCTTGCATTTGCATTAAAAATAGTCCACGGGGAAATGGAATTTTGGGGTAACAGTTCATTGGGGAAACTGTCTCGTGGGATAACTGCTGTGCGGCAAAACATCTTACGGTGATTCTGCTCTTTGAGAAAAAGGTTCCATTGTATGAAAAAACCTCCGAAGTTATCCGGTTTTACGGGTATGGGCCGGAACCGGTTCATACATTACATTTGATGCACCAAACTAGTTGGGTGAAAGTAAGCTACCCTTGGCGTTTGTATGTCTCTCTTTCCATATATATATACATATATATATATATATATATATCAGCAAACCCACAAAGCATCGTATATCTGGGATAAAATTTGGGGTGCATGAAATGAAATGTCGTGTGGATATGCTCAAACAAGCATTTATGAATGGATGCTCTTTTTCTTTCCCTATTCATTCTTATTTTCGTTATGCTTTGCTCAGGATTTCTGCATCCATTCATTCCCCTCTATATTTTTCTCATCTTTAAAAAGGAAACATTGACATATAATTCATCAACAGTTTTCAAGTAGTGATCAATTGTCTGTCAATTCAAAATTATATTTGTCAATAGTTTTTGTTTTGGAAATGCACAATGGCTTCCAAAGAAGATTCAAGTGGCACCAGTGTTCACGGTTCATCATTATCTTTGTGTATGGATTATAACACAGCTAAAAGTAACTATGGAGTGTCAAATTTCAATTTGGTGTTACCAGAGACTATTTTGAAACAGTTTATTTGTTTTGATCCCTCTCCAGACATTAGTGAAAATAATATATATAAAACGTTGTCTATTTTATTTTGTAGGAATCGTGATGAAGAGCCATTTATCAGAGATTCGATTGCTGATCGCGTGGAGGAAATTCAATTGTATTTTGGAAACAAATTAGTATCAGAGATAGCTAACGATATAAGAAAGCAAAAACCAACGGTTTTCAAAACTGAGACTCTGCTTCAAATAATAGCTGAGTCGTTGCAAATTAGGATCATTGCTCAGACTTTTCATAACTTTGAGAATGTGACAATATCATTCTCCCCAGTTAAACTAAATATTCCTCCAGTTGAAATGCAAACTGTTTCTATTGTGTACATAAACCATTGCTGTGGGTTTATGTTACCTACTATAGACGATGCTATCATTACTGATATCCACATTACACATGATGTAATTGTAAATTATGCAGAGCAAGAACCAGTCTCGTTGTTATGCAAAGAAACAAGCCATGTTATCAATGAAATACTTCCACTACAGGTTCTCGTACATATCAAAGAAGCAATACTAATATACAACTCACAACCAATAATTGATTACATAATATTTGTGTTTATTCTAGCTCCAAGATAAGCTGAAAATTCGGGAGGTCGACGCTTATGGGCTGAAAATCAGGAAAATTTACCCAATGGTTGTACTGTTGAAGGTTTTCCAGGATCCTGCCAAATGGGCTTGTATATTTGATCCTTATCTGGATAAAACTGGGGCGATTGTCTGCCAACTATCCAAGAGTGACTGGGAGAGAGTGAGGCCAAAAATGCATTCTTTCAAGCATCAGCAGCATATTTGGTATTCTGAACAATGTTTTAAAAAGATTTCCGGTAGCAGCAACGTTTACAGAATGGTTATAAAGCGTGACCGAGTGAAGTTGAGAGTTTGCGAAGCCAAACTAAGATCCGGGAATTTATTTGGGTAACTATTTATGATTACAATATGCACAAGTACACGATAGATCAATTTCAATTACACTTATGATATTTTTTTTCCTGTGAAGATTAATAAATGTCGGTTCCAATCCTTTTTAGATACACGCGAAGTACTCCATTTGCTGAAATGATGCGGCCAGGCTCAGGAATATTTTATGGGGATAATGATCAGTCAAGTCTTGTAGAACGATTTCATCCCGAGCTAGATCCGAATAACATGAAATGTCAAAATCTTAGCTGCGATGTGTTCAAGAATAAACTCATTCCAGGTGTCAAGACAAAACTTATGTATGATGGCACAGCTGGCTCGTAAGTACTAAAATCAATTAATTTTTCATTCAAATAATGTCATTACTTTTAAAAATGTTTTCTGTAATTTTATTTTGCAGAAAGTTTTGCATACATTGTGAAGATCATCGTCTAAAAAGTGTCAATACGCATATTGACGGTGGCATCAAGCTTTGGTTATGCAGTCCTGAATCAGAAACCATTAAAATTACACGGCTTATTGCAATTGAACTGGGTTTTGATCCTGCATTAAGTTGTGGTGATTTTCTTAATCACAAGGAGTATTTTCCAGACCCCGCGTTCCTGCTTCAGAATAATGTAAACCTGTACATGATTGAACAACAACCTGGAGACCTCGTATATACTGCCGAGGGAGCTCTACATTATGTAATAGCACTATTTTGTTTGCTACGTAATTACAATTGCATTTGTTTCATTATGCATTTATTTTGTTTGCAGGGATCAAACCTGGACTTTAATACTAACTACGCATTCAATATACTTGATGAGTAAGACTTTATCCTACTCAAATATTAACAGCACTTAATACTAGGTCACTTAATACACTTAGGTCTAACTTCAATTTATTTTATTTTGTAGCAAATGGTTTAGCTCCTACCACAAGAAAGCTCCCTGCATTTTGGGCTTCTGTCAGTTTATTACAAAGAAGCATAGAGACATAGTTGAACAGTGTAAGCAAGTTGGGGAAGAATATGAAGGGGAGATTCCCATCATATCCGGAGTAGAATTATTTCGACTGTTGAATTTTCATGACAATGAGCATTCACCCCATTTGTTGCAAGGTAAAGCATTTATTCAGCAGTAAATTGTGTGTAATAATGATACTAAACGACTGATTATTAAATACCTACTTGTTTTCTTGCATATAGAGCAAAGACTAGCGAATCTGGATCTCAACCTAGACTCGGAAGAAGAATCGCTTCCATTACTAGATCTTGATGATGTTGATGATACAGAGCCTCAGATACAGAGTGTATCAACCACACCAACCAGAGCTGACGTAAACAGGCGTGAGAGCAGGGTGGTACCAGTTAGGCCTCAGAACAAAGTAAATTACGAACCTAAGGGATATTACTTTGACGATGATATTGGACTTTTCAGGTGTAAAATATGTGGTATGTAAAAAAATATAGATACATAGATGAGCAATATGCCATAACATTCTGCATAATTTCTACATTCCTTTTTATTTAATATTTGCAGCCTATACTGGTGGAACAAGTTCAGCTGTTCGAGCACACGTAAAGAGGCACACTTCTTGGATATCATGTCCTTTTTGTTCTAAAAAGCTAAATGAAAAACGAAGACTGAATGCCCACTTGCTAAAGTGCAAAGTTAAAAAATGTACTTCGTATCAACTTCTTTCAGACTTGACATTTGCAAATGTAAAATAAGAAATAAATTTAAAGAAAATATGCTAATTAACAACAGTTTTAACCTGCCTATTTTAACTTATTTGCCTAACTTCGTAGGTTATTCCCACTCTGATATGAATGCATTCGGGCGTTTGCTATACAACGTTATATGACTGGATTACCAAATTTTTATGGAAAAAATGTGTCATGTACTTTGCTCAGCTTGATGCTTAATTTATCTCTCGCTGAAATCATACAAGTTTTACTACAAAAAATATTTCTCATAACGTTGTAGCATGCTATTGAAAAACAAGCATAATTTTTTATTTGGATGCTGTCCAGCTGAAGTGATGTGTTTTTGACCGGGATTTTGCTTGTTCATTCGCTCTATACCATAGAGATAAATTAAAATGCAGAATAGCTTCCGGGGCTCTAATGATCCATCAAAAAATGTGTTGCTTCGTTTTAGGTAACTACTCCGCTTTACACGGAGTATGAATAGCCCATGACTGCATTGTTCGAAACTGTTTTCAAAACTATGGAAGCCCGTAGATTTGTTTGCGCAATCATTCAATTTACCCATTTCAACGTTTGCATTTGAAACTGCGTCAATGACGAAGGTTTTTGCAACATCTGTGCTTTCATAGCAGACAACTTTCAGTCACTTCACGTGGACTAGCTCAGATGCTCAGAAATGAATGAGTTGAGTTCGAATGAGACTAATTCCATAAACATACAGGCACTCGAGCATTTTATGTATATCCACGTGTGAATGTGTGCTTATGTTAAAATTGACGAATTGTTTAACTATATGAGCGTTTTTGACGTCACTGCTCACTGTGATATTATTTAGAAGATTGCGATTCCAGTACTATTTTGTACTTTATCGTTGCTCGCCTTCCTGTCATATCTTTCAAAAACGTTGGCCAGGTTAGTTCTTAAAATTCATTTTGTTGTCATCTACATCCAGAAAGAGTCAATCTGTTCCAGTATTCCATATTCAGATTCGCCAGCTGTAAAACGGATATTAAGGCTTCCAAAATTACTTGAGCTCTTTACTGGTAACTGACAGAGTAACAAACCCATACAGCTTCAGCAGTAAAATTTAAAATTTGCATACAATACAAATTTTATTTGCGTTGTAGACATTAATATTTCCAATACATACATCAGACATCCTAACAGGTTGGGTTATAGTGTAGTTTGTTTCAATTTATGCGTTTTTGGGTGATCAGTTGCAACTAAGTTGATGATATTCTTTGAATCTATCCAGTTTAGTCTTGTTCATGAGATGATGTAATTGCAGCAGTGTGTCGACAATATAAATTGCTAACGATTTTTAATTATATTTTGGTCTTACTCAAATCTACGGCGATTGAGCTTGTTTTTCAGTGGTTCGCATTTTATTGTAAAGGTATGAAGATATGCTACTGGATTGTACAATGTCATTCTTTGTCATCTTTATTTTGTAAGTATGGGTGCTTTATTTGTGCTGATGATTCTTCCTGTTATGATGTAATTTTGGAGACATGCATGCATAAATAGTGCTATTCATGAAAAACATTGCCAGCTACAATAGAAAATGATTTGAGAAAGGAAATTTTTTATCAAATGATGTATGACGGAGTGGAAGAGAATATTTTACATTGCTTTGATTGCGAAAATCATTTTTATATTGAAAAAGCGGTTTTAGTTACAGAAATAACGCACAATGTCATAATTTTCCTTTCCTTTGTTGTTCCGTTCGTGACTTATGAACTCTACTGATGTAACATCACTAATTTTCTGTTTTGCATATCAGTTGCATATAATGTTATATACCATACTCGCAAATTGTAAAACAAGGTCTATCAATACATTACGTGCATCTGTCACTGTTGAGGTTGACATGGATGACGGAGAGTGAGAGAGAAAACGGAAGCTAAGGTGCAGTCAGAACAGATTAGGAAATATTACAAGGGCATTGGAGATTTCAATTTTATAAGTAATTTATAACTCCAGCCTCCTATTTAAGTGCATAAATAAGTCTTTAATTTAAATAACAATTGTCGTGTTGTCCATACGTTTCCAGTCGCAAAAACAATTCTTCTCCACGTGGCCGTTCATTAATACTAATACGAGGAGTAAATTGAATTGAAAAATATGTTGTTTCTTTTCTCAATTAATAACCATAAAAACATACTTAAGTAAGGCCATGAGTAAATGCAGGGAGAAAGCATCAATGCCTAGATTTTTTTCTGCTAGATTTCCTTTAGCCTCTAATGACAGATCTTAAAGCACATTAAAAATACCATGTGTGTGGGTAATAGACTAAAATATGGGAGACAGGTGTAAGGAATGTGAAGCGAAATTCATGACACAAACGCGAGCACAGAGCTAGCAAGGCAACAGTATTGGACCTGTTATAATGGTTCTTGCTATGCTCCCTACAGTTTTTACTTGGTTCACTTTCCTTTCCGAAATTCCCTTCCGTTTGGTGAACATTTCTTTATATGGATATCACGCTATAACTGAAATAATATATAAACGGTAGAACGTATGTACATACATATATGTGCTTTGTTTCAGGTCTCTTGAGTGGTATTGCATGAGTGGTATTGCATGAGTGGTACTGCAGGTGCAATATGTTATGCTTTGGGTCTAGGCTCCTAGCACGTAGGTCCACTTGCACGTATGGTCTATTAGCACGTATGGCCATTTGCGCGTATGACCATTTGCGCGTATGGCGACTTGCACTT